>JAAGKR010004234.1:20748-64022 GCA_011419295.1 Clarias macrocephalus | reverse complement strand
CCGTAGCCTCTCGCAGCCGAGGGCCTAGAGAGAGCAAAATTGTCCGAACTCTCTCAACATGGTGGGATGGGAGGCACTTGGTGGTGCTCTCACATTAATTACGGGACTATGGCCAGTCAGGGGCGTCTGTGTGCTTGCGCAAGCAGAGGGAGCAGATAGCGCTGTCCTCAGAGTGTGTTACTCTGCCCCCAACGGTGTGTGAGCGAGCTGTTCGAAAAGATGTGGTTCAGAGGAAGCACGTGATAGTCTGCGGCCCTCCTGACTGAGTGGTCGTAGTAGCCATATCGCGGGAGCCCGCCAGTGACAGGGAGGAATTGGACATGACTGAATTTTGGAGAAAATCGAGGAAAAAAAAAATAATAATAATAAATTACACACTATAGCTTTAGAATTTATTTTCATTAACTTTTAGAAAAGTCAAATGCATGATTTTTATACATAGTCTCCTTGCTTTTCAATACACTTTGTCCATCCCACAGTTACTAATGAACTGATGTAACATGATGTAACGTGTTCACACCTGCACACCTAGTGACGAGTAAGACAGTAGCCTTGAACGGAAAGCACTGATGAGACCAACAGAATTGTTAATATACCCAGAGGGCGAATATTGTTTAACTCGCCCACGAATTATAGTGAACATATCTCTATTTATCGAGCAACAAAATAATCATTGTACACCATTTGTCCCTAAAGAACTGGACAGCATGGAAGACCTGGAGAAGAAACGCATCTGTAGAATCATCACTAAGGACTTCCCACAGTATTTTGCGGTGGTGTCACGGATCAAGCAGGAGACCAACCATATGGGTCCTGAGGGGGGGGTTCTATCCAGCATGACAGTTCCTCAAGTCCAGGCCTCTTTCCCTGAAGGAGCTCTCACCAAGAAGATCAGGGTTGGACTTCAGGTAAACAGACACTTAAATGTCAATTCAGAGTTTGTACAGTTCGGTTAGCATATGAGGTGTCACTCGCTGCACCAAGAACCTTCTATTCATTCCAGTAGACAGTCTGTGGAGTGTGAAATAGTCCATCCCGGTTGATGCTGTAGCCTAGAGAGAGTGGATGGCTTCACATCTCTCATGGGAAGCGTGTGCAAGCTACTGAGTGTTTAGAATTGGCAAAATTAATAAAGACCACTTTTCTGCTTGCCATTTTTTAATCGCTATTATGCGATAAATAAAAATATATCAGACGCCAGTTTTTAACCTCTTTGCTCGCTTACCAGACCCAGCCAGTCCCAGACGAGACGATGAAGAAGATCATAGGCAATAGAGCCACGTTCAGCCCAATAGTTACAGTGGAACCACGTAGAAGGAAGTTCCACAAACCCATCACCATGACCATCCCTGTACCTCCTAGATCAGGAGAAGGCATGAACAATGGCTACAAAGGAGACACAACACCTTGCTTACGCCTTCTGTGCAGCATCACAGGTAAGATCCATATAAGTAATAAACCACTGCTTCATTACATGCCTTACATTGTCATCAGTGACTTGTATAAAAGCTTTCCAAAAGTAAAGTCCTCATTCTCCAGCTTTTGGTTGATGGCTTTGCACATTTTCTTTTACGTAGTACATGCTAATGATGGCTCTTCTTCAGGTGGCACCTCCCCTGCTCAGTGGGAAGACATTACTGGGACTACTCCGCTCACCTTTTCGAGTGAATGCGTCTCGTTCACTACCAACGTATCCGCCAGGTATTTTTCTCCCTTGTGCTTTAGAAAAATATCGCAAACCAAATTCCATCCACGTTCGCAAATATCCACTGTGTTTAACTTTAGTCGTAATCTTTTTTTCTTGCTCTTTTAATAGATTCTGGCTTGCAGACTGCCATCAGATTCCAGAAACAGTAGCTTTGGCCACTCAGCTCTACAGGGAACTCATCTGTGTGCCCTACATGGCCAAGTTTGTAGTGTTTGCCAAAATGAATGATGCCGTGGAATCCAATCTGCGATGCTTTTGCATGACCGATGATAAAGTGGACAAGACCTTGGAGCAACAAGAGAACTTTGAAGAGGTGGCCAGAAGCAAAGACATTGAGGTTGGTCATTCAAAAACAACAACACCAACAACAACAAAAAAATCAGTGTTGCTCCCATTTATGTTTATTTGACTTTAACTTTGTCTTAACATATTACTGGATTGGACTGTACAGAAAGTATATGATAGAATATTCATGGCTACTTAATACATTTTTCTACAGGTTTTGGAAGGGAAGCCCATCTATGTGGATTGCTATGGCAATTTAACCCCCCTGATTAAAGCTGGACAACAGCTGGTTCTTAACTTCTATGCATTTCGAGAGAACAGACTGCCGTTCTGTGTAAAGGTAATTCATTTCATAGTTGTTTTTTTTTTTTTTTTTTATCTCGTACACAAATACGTAGAAGACATCCATCACTAAATATTAAGAATTCACACTGTATTGTACAAGTTATGGCCAGATAGCCCCTACTGTAGTTCTTCCTCAGGATTTCCTTTAACATTTAAAAACACTAGTGTGCATTGCAGTTTTTTATTTTTGAGAGAGTGGAATTCAAGAGGGGCTGTGGTCATTGCCTAATGAAAAAGCTCATGTTTTATATGTGTTGTTCATGCTTATCTGCTCATTCCACACCCAATCACAAAAGGTGAGGGACAACAGCCAAGAACCCTGTGGACGGCTTTCCTTCCTCAGAGAGATTAAAAATGCAAAGGGGCTTCCCCAGACTGCTGTCTGTAATTTAAACATCACTCTGCCCGCACTCAAAAAGGTAAGGTTGAAATGATCAAGTCATCTATGTCATATCATGTCATCTTCATACTCAGGAAAGGTAGATCAGTGTTTGCAGCGATAAGGGATAAACTTGGTCAAAACTGCCTGAGTGTGTCTTTTATCTGTTTTGAGCTTCTCTATGGTCGTTGCTGTGGCTATGGCTGACCAAATCAGAATTTTGATTTGGAACCATGCTTTGGCTGACGGTGCACAGGCTTATGCTTACTGTTTGTAGTTTTTTTTTTTTTCCTTTCTTTTTTTCAGTGGTATAATTTGTGGTCGCTTCCTGTATCTTTTCAGTTCACCTTTGTTTTTTCGTTTCTGTTTCTTTGCTATGGCTTTGCGGTGGCTCTTTTTTCTGTGTGCTCACAATCGCCCTTTTCACATCCTGATGTTTCTTACCCCTTGCTCTCCATTGCGTTATTCCCCGTTTCTGCAATGCATCTTGGGAACCAAAAGGATATGGACTCAGATCCTGATGATGAGGTAATAGTCCTGTCCCCTCAGTTCCATGTGGTGTGCTGGTGATTCATTTGCTTTAGTTTCTAGGTATTTGCTATGTGAAACCACACATTGTGCAGCTACTGCCTGTCATGGGGCTTTATTGTATGATTTGGTAAATTTGCATTGGCTTAACTCCATACACTGTAAAATCACATATATTTCATATCACTGGCACAAGATTGCCATCATTTTTATTTATCCATCCTTGTACTCTGTCACATTGCTTTAAACGTAATCTATGGCTTAGTTTAACGGTTTAAGATTGTTTCCTCGGTTTTTAGATGGAAACTATATAACATGTTTATGGGGAATAAAAATATTGTTTCATACTTACTTAAAAAAAAAAAACATTATAAATAATATCACAGCACAATTAATTAGAAAGTGTATGGTTCACATCATTGTCAGTACCAGTATGTTATAGGATAGCACCAGCACCAATTGCCCCATATAGTAGTAAAAGCTTTGTTTTTATAGTTTAGCTGAAGTTATGTACTGTATAAAGGGATATTATTATTTAACGGCACAGTCAGACTTAAGTGTATATCTAAGGTCAGGTTACAACCTCAAATTAATAACATATTGTAGCTTGACATTCAGGGCTAATAAGGGGGGGAATTTATAGGACATTTTTGTTATTGTTGTTGCAGACTGAAAAGCCAGAACGACGTCATACCTTTGCATCTCTAGCCTTACGTAAGCGGTACAGCTATCTGACTGAGCCTGGATTGAGTGAGTGTGATATTTCATTAACATTCTTGGGAGAGTAACATGTAGTAGTGTGTAACATTAACCTCAAACCTAACATGTGACCAGTATAGACTCTTTACCAATTGAAAAATGCAAATGTATATATCTGCACATTCTTGCCATGCATAACAAAGTCCTCATGCTTGTTCTATACGGTTTCTTTTTGCATGGGTTATTATGATATTTAAGTTGCTGTGCTGTGCCTGCTCACTCTGAAAGATATTGTTTATTTATTGTCACTGTTATCTCTGCTCATTAGCAAGAAAACAATGGAACTACCTATTTAATATCCATCCCGATTTTTCTTTACCTGACATGTTAAGTCATCGTCCTCCTCGTCCTTTTTCATCCCCTCCCACGACTAGTGTTGCTCCTTTTGGCTTTGTGATTGTGCAGAGTTTTCATTTCTTTTTTTTTTTCCGACAGAAATGCATGGAGAGTCACAAACAGACTGTCTCTCAGATGCTTTCACAGTTTGCACTGAATTGCCTGTCACCAAGACGTCTCAGTCCTGCATGATGAGTTATTACGGACTTAAGACTTACTGACTTAGCCTTGCTTTTTGCAACTGTACAATTTGCTAAAGCACAGAAAACAGGATAGCGTATTTTTGTTTAGTAATAATTCTCTTTATGGTTTGTCAGAATACCCGAATTTGGAATGAAACTGGTTTTTCCAAACAGATAAAAGGCACTTTGGTAAAATCAAGGTAGCCAGCAACAGGGGAATGTAGCACATCTAAAGTCAAAAGAGAAATTGTTTTCCTTTGGGTTCTCTGCATTTGTCTTGCCATTTTGCAGTTTGTTTTATTGTCTTGGTCATTCTGTTGCGGTGTGATTTTTGTTGTTGTTGTTGTTGTTGTTGTTTTTCGGGAGGGAGGGTCGTGTCAAAGTCATCTCCTTTGTTGGACTTAAGTTATATTTTGTATGCCATTTGTGGACCATGGATTACATTCAATCTTGGGTTATTTGTTTTTTTGTTTTTGTTTTTTTGCTTTTTGGCTCTTCATCATACAACTCATTTCTACCACCATGAAAGCATTGTTCTTCTTTCTTCTATGATACAAGCACCACTGACCAATTTTTCCCTCTGGTCTTTCTGTTTCTTCAACCATTTTTGTTGATTTTCTGTTGGATTTTAATTTGTCTGTTTAAAGAAACAGTTGAGCGAAGTACAACAAGAACACTGCCTGCTGGTTACCCTCACAAACCTGTCTTTTCAACAAGATCTTACCAGGCATGGTCGACTGCTCCTGTTACCATCCCTGGGCAAACAAAATGTGGACTGGGTTCCCTCTCCAGCTCACCTTCCAACACGCCATCTGCTTCGCCATTAAAGTCAGTCTGGTCAATAACCTCAGCCTCTCCACTCAAGTCCACCCTGGGAACCACAAATGCATCTCCTGTAAAGTCTGTTAGTGACATAGCATCACCCATTAGAACATACAGATCTATCTCTTCACCTATAAAAACTGTTGTTCAGCAAGGCCAATACCCTTCTCCAGTTTCTAGCACTCTCATGTCTTCATCTTTTAAAACCGGCACAGATCCTGTATCAATCAAGGGACTTGCTGCTTCCTTGTCTTCGAGACCTATCTCTGTACCAGCATCTGGTTCTATACTTGATAGAACATACACCACAATGACCCCCCCTGAATCTCCCAAGTCCGTTGCGAATTTTTATACTTCAGGTTTGTCACTGCGATCCTCATCTCTTACTTCCGCAGCTACTGCACCAACACCCACATTTAAAACCCTAACAGGTCTGTCTTCCATGAAAACATCTCCAGATCGAGGTCCAGTCCCCAACGGGACGATTCTCTCATCGCTGGCTTCACCAGCTGGACCTACTATTGCGTCTGCTGAAACAGTCCTTCTTAATGGATCTGTGTCACCAGTCAAATACCCTTCTTATTCTCCCATATCGCCCCGTCTGCTCTCAGAAGGAACTAGCAGTTTGCAGGAGAGGATACAAGCTACAACACAAGCAGCTGCCTCCAATGTTAGTGCAGCTTTTTGTGAAGCTGAAAAAACTTTAATTGGTTATTCTACATCAGGCTATGACACAGTTAAATCCATGTCATCTCCTCTGAGATCAAACGTGCCGAATTCAGTGTATGGTTCCTATAGATCCCCTGGTCCATCTGGTACGCCATTATCAACTAGTGGTATGACTGTACCAGTTTTCTCTCTGGTGAACGTCCTCCCTGAGCCCCAGGAAAAGAAGATATCGGACACAGTATCGACCGCACCTCAGACAGCCACTCCGACATCATCATTTCCTCCCAGATCTAAACCCTCAAAACCCCAACTCTTTATCCCGTCAGCGGCATTTAAATCATCCACTTCCTCGCAAATGTCAAATCAAGACATTTTGCGGGACGTTGCAGACATGAAAGAGGGTCTTATAAAAATGACTGCCATTTTGCAAACTGATGCCTCTAACGTATCGAAGACGTACCAGTCCCAGGCTACTAGGGAACCTAAAATGGATGATGAGGAACCTTACAGTTTAGTTGAGAAAGTTAAAGAAGATCTTGTGAAAGTTAGTGAAATCCTCTCTAAGGATGTACTGGGTGAGGCTAAAGTCTGCATTAAGGACAAAGCAACTGAGGACGAATGGGAAGAATTCTCAAAAGATGAAATAGAGGAGGCTCAAAAGAGTGCTCTGAAGTCTCACCCAGCATTTGAATCCACCCTTCCAGTTAGACCACAGTCAGTGCAAGACAAAGACCTGAATTTAGCCAAGGTGGTTGACTATTTAATGAATGACATTGGTGCTAGTTCGCTTTCAAAAATTGCTGGTGAAAAGAGCAAATACAATGAAATGAAAGAGGGGGAGGAAAAACAGAAACGTACATTCAAATCTGAGCATAAACTCAAAATGCCACCTCAAGGCATGCGTACATCTCCTTCCGAGAAAGATTTATGCAAACTAACTGATTCATACAGTGGCACAGATGCGATTTTGGAATCCCCTGATGACTTTTCCCACGATCAGGATAAAAGCCCACTCTCAGACAGTGGTTTTGAAACCAGAAGCGAAAAGACTCCTTCGGCTCCTCAAAGTGCAGAAAGCACAGGACCCAAACCTCTTTTTTCTGATGTTCCGATTCCCCCAGTCATAACAGAAACCAGAACAGAGGTTGTTCATGTCATCAGAAGCTATGAACATCCCGAGGAAACCTGTGAGCCCTTGATGGAAGATGCTGCCGCATTACAGTCACCTGCCTGCATCGAACCCGAGTCAGCTGCTGGCTCTATCAAAGACAAAGTAAAGGCATTCCAGATGAAAGTCAGTTCTGAAGACGATTCTATGATGAGCAAAAGCATGTGTCTGAAAGAAGAAACTCATATAACCACTACGACTAGAATGGTCTACCACAAACCCCAGTTAAAAGAGGCAGGCTCTGACAGAATTGAAGAAACCATGTCAGTTCGAGACATAATGAAAGCGTTCCAGTCAGGGAGAGACCCTTCCAAAGAACTGGCTGGGCTATTTGAACACAAGGCTAGTAAGGATTCTATCAAAGGAGATGAATTAACACCACGGTTCTTTGACAAAGATGCAAAACCCAAAGTTGAAAGAATAATTGAGGTTCATATCGAAAAGGGCAACACAACAGACCCAACAGAGGTAATAATCAGAGAGACAAAGAAACATCCTGAGTATGTGTACAAGGGCAGCTGTGGTCTGAAGGAACTTTCTAACAGAGTCGAGGGTGATTTGGGGGCTCTGCAGGAAGAGGAAATTTTTGCTGCCGAGGAAACATTGCCCTCTTTCTTAGAAACCTCTAGAGTCAATACACCTGCTTCTCAAGAAGAGGAGAGTCGACCTAGTTCTGCTCAGCTCATTGCCGATGACTCGTATAAAGCTTTTAAACTTCTAAGCCAGCAGTCCATTGAATATCATGACGACGAATTGTCCGAGCTGAGGGGAGAGTCTTATAGATTTGCTGAGAAAATGCTTCTTTCTGAAAAATTAGACACATCACAGTCTGATACCGAGGATTCAGTTATTAACCAGGGAAATGGCATCACTCCCGATATAGGAGCAGAAGGACTTTATGGTCCCAAAAAAGAATCGATTTTCAAGTCAGCTAGAGACACTTCAGACAAATTTTTCCATAAAGACCAGTATGATAAACTGACAGTGTTGCACTACACAACAGAACCCGGCAGCCCCAAACATACAGTCAGGATGCGTTTCACCCAAGACAGGCAAGACAGAAATAGAGAGAATCTTATTTATGAAGATCGTGTTGACCAGACCGTTAAAGAGGCAGAAGAAAAACTAAGTGAAGTTTCGCAGTTTTTTAGAGACAAAACAGAAAAACTAAACGATGAGCTTCAATCCCCTGAAAAAAGGCCTCCCATGAGAGACTTCAGGGAGACACGGTCAGGCCCAAGCTCAGTCTGCAGTAGTCCTCAGAAAACAAAGCAGAAACCCGAATTGAGCTCAGACGAATGGGATAAGGGGAAACAGAAATTGTTTGGTAGCATGAATGAAAGAAAAAGCACTAGTTTGCCAAGCAGCCCAGAGAGACACGTGCAGTCACGCTTAAATGAGGACAAAGAAAAACAAGAAAGCAGTGCTTGGCAGTCAAAGTCAGGTGATATTTCTTCCCCAGTTCAAGTTAAGACTTCCAGAGTGAGCTCCGTTAGGCTGAAATTCGAAACAGAAATCCAAAATCAAGAAAAGAGCATGCCAAGTACACAATCAAAACCACCTGTGAAAAAACTTCAGGAAAGTAAGTTACCCGTCTATCAATTTTTCGCTGGCTCAAAGGCGTCAAAAGTAGATTCCCCAGAGGAAGCAAAGCCTCTGAGCAAAACCACAGAGAGTGATAAAAGTAAAGTGACCTCTGGGCAAAGTTCATCGATTAATAAATCTGGCATTGCATCATATTTGTCAGAAACACCTGAAACCGTTTACAGCAAGCCACAGTTTGAAAAAGATGTTGCAGATGAAAAAACCATCGACATCAATAAAATCAGGACTAGTGAAAGTAGTAAGGAACAAATCCGCACCTCCTTAAAAGAAGCTAGTGGTATTGATAAGCAGAGCACAATCAGTGTTGACCTTAAGGGGCAACATTTTAAAAACGGGTTACTCGTAAGGGAGATAAAGTCAGATTCGTCCACAAAAAAGAATTACACAGAAAGTGACGAATCACAAATGAAGACTCTTAAAAAAAAGATCACAGAATCACAAATTCCTGTGAGGATGTCATCTGGTCTCTCTGATGCCGATCAAGCAAAGAAAGCAAAACAAGATACAGTTGTTAAACAATTGGAAAAGAGTTCGTCACATATACCTACCTTAGCTAAGACTAGAGTACAGGGTCGCTCGGAACTGGCTAGGGAAGAGTCTGTAACAAAGACCGTCCAAGGATCTGTAGAGGGTGTTGGCTTCAAAGATGCGAATGACACAAATGCGGTGGAAAAGGTTACCACGGTCACCACCAGAGAAAGTTTCAAAGGGCTGAAAACATTACCAGTTTATGTAAGTGTACAAGTAGGAAAACAAAGTGACAAAGATTTAGTGGCAGGGGCAAATGGATCCATCAAGAAATTAGTTGGTTCAGAGAGCCGAACAATTTACACAGTCAAACAGAGACAGCCGACATCTCCTCAGGGCAGCCCAGATGATGACACATTAGAACAGATATCTTTTCTTGATAGCTCTGGGAAAAGTCCCATGACCCCAGAAACACCTAGTTCTGAGGAAGTCAGTTACGAACTCACCTCGAGAACCCCTGAATGTTTTATGGCATTCATACCAGGCAATGCTAGTCCAATAGCTGAAGTCTCCGAGGAATCCGAGGATTCCGAGCAAGGCAAAGCATTTAAAGAACCTGCACCAGAAAAGCGCCACGACACCAGGCCGGCCACCAGGAGTCAGGATAATGGACAGACAAGTAAAGACAAACGAGTTGCCTACATAGAGTTTCCTCCTCCCCCTCCCTTGGACTCTGATTCATCACAAACAGAGAAGAAAGGGTCCACGCCTTCCTTAGAGATGGACACCGATATGATGGAGGTCAACCTCCAGGAGGAGCATGATAAGCATCTACTTGCTGAGCCCATAATTAGAGTCCAGCCTCCATCCCCTGTGCCTCCAGGAGCTAATGAAAGTGACTCAAGTGAAGATGAATCAGTGTTTCAACCTATTGCTGTAAAGAAATATACCTTTAAAATTGATGAGAAGGACCATGAGAAGGAATCCAAACCCAAAAAGCATGACAGAAATGGCAATCATAAAGAACCAGGGATAAACGGTAACGGCAAAGCAGAGGATAATGACTATGAACAAAATGGCAATGATCAGTCTATTACAGATTGCTCAATAGCAACAACAGCTGAGTTCTCTCATGACACTGATGCCACAGAGATTGACTCTCTGGACGGATATGACTTTCAGGATGAGGACGATGGCCTTCATGAAAATGACCTTAAACCATTTGGACTTTCCAGCGATAACAGAAAAGACATTTGGGCTACGGAAAGCATGCTTAGGCCTAGTGATCGTTCTTTCAGCCAAAGTAAACTAGAGGTGATTGAAGAGGAATCACCAACTGAGGAGTACAAAAAGGTGAAAAATAAGAGCGATCCTTCTGTTAAAAAAGCTGAAAATGGAAAAGACAAGGAAAATGACAAAAAGCAAGCAAAGGAAGAAGGACTACCTGACACTTACTTTAGCTACAAGCTTGAGGAAGAGTTTAATACGCCATTTAAAACTGTTGCGACTAAAGGCTTGGACTTTGATCCTTGGTCAAGTAAAGGAGGAGATGATGAAGTTGTCGATGCTAGAATTAAGGACGATGAACCCAAGCCTTTTGGGCTAGCTATAGATGAGAAGTCTCAAGCGACTACCCCTGACACGACTCCTGCAAGAACTCCAACTGATGAAAGCACACCGACTAGTGAACCTAACCCGTTCCCCTTCCATGAAGGGAAGATGTTTGAGATGACCCGCAGTGGTGCAATTGACATGAGCAAACGGGATTTTGTTGAAGAGAGGCTGCAGTTTTTCCAGATTGGTGAGCATTTATATGGACGGAGACCTGGGATTAAAAGGGAAGGGGTCACAAATCCAAGTGTAGTCACATCACAACCACAGCAAGTAGAGCATGCACAGGTTAAGATGGAGAACAGCTCAGTAATATCATACAATATCATTCAGATTTGCGCTGATCGCTCGGACACCCCATCTCATGACAACATTATGGAGCCACCCTCATATTCAGAAGTCAGTTCTAATTTGTGTTCCTCTTTTAAGATAGGAGTCAAAGACACCTCTGGTGAGAATAAGGATTTGGTGTGTATGGACTGGGACAGTTTTACACTTAATGCATCACCAGCTTCAGAAGGCTTCAAAGCAGAAAAGGGTACAGATAGCCAAAACAAGCAAAAAACTGAATTATCAAAGACAGAGCAGAATTGTATTCAGACACAGAACTGCAATAATAATAATAATTTACAGGCCTCCAGTGTTGCAAATAATTACATACAATTCCGCACTATAGAACAGGATCAACACAACCCCCCAGTGTCCAGCTATGTTAAGCATATTCCTGAGGATTTACTCAAAACAGACTTAGATTTAGTCAGGGAAGAGAGCTGTGATATGAAGAAGGCGAAAATAATTCTAGAATGCCACGAACAAAGTGTTGTGAACAAAGAAACGTTAATTCCACAATGCAAGAATGTTAAAAGAAAGTCACTAAAGTCTAGGCTGCCGATACTGGAACCCCGTTCAAAGAGAGGCTATAGCAGTGCAGGAGTAGGTCCACAGCTATCAAACAAAGCAATCAAAGCAGTGCCCAGCAAAAGACTAGATCCATTCCCGATTCTGAAGCCTAAATCTCGCATCCCGGTGTTGAAGGTTAAAAGAGATCCTCTTAGTTCTTCGTCATCAGGAAAGTCTAGGGCAAACACATTAGTGAAAGAGAAAAGAAGGACTCGGGTAATAGTAGCTAAAAGTACATCTAAGACAGACTCACCAAGTACATCAAAAAGTAAGACGAGCCAGAAACAGGTGCAGGCTGTGGGCAAAAGCGCTAACTCGAAGGCTAGTGAAACAGTAAAGCTTGTGGACTGCCATGCCGATGAAGACAAAAAGATGCAGGGAGATGATAAGGATGAAGAAAGGAGCACATCCAGGAACACCTCTTTGTCAGAAGCATCCCAGCCCTCCACTACATCCAGGTCTGCTAGAGACGTGAGAGCAGAGGTTGAGCAGGCCGGCAGAGACAGGAAGAGGAGGAGAAGGAGTAAGAGGACGGGTGGAAGTGAAGGCAGTCAGGGTGCTGGGTCTCAAGTGGCCCCCGGCGTGGAAATCGAGCCTAGTTTGTAAAATTTTCCACTTGTATGATCTTAGTTGCATGAACCATTGTGATTGCTTGTGGCGTGATATAAATGTAGATGTCCTTTCTATCATTCTTTCATCTTTCTCTCTTTGTGTACTTGTGTCTCCTACTTTGATTTCACTCTATATGATGTAGTCAGCATTACTGTAGCATGCTTATATCAAAGGGGCGCTGGACAGATCGTCACCTATGCAGAGTGCTAAGCAGTTTGCAGTAGCTTGTATGAAATATTTGACTTTTGGTCTATAGAAGCTTTAGAAGCATTTGAAACAATTGTGCATTGTTCATCTGTGAGTCTTGTTCATCATCACGTATCCAGTAAGGTTATTATTATTTTTTTTCTTGTTTTGTTTTGACTACAAGAGGTATTATAGATTAGTAGCAAATTATTCTTTGCAAAAACTTACTCTCTAACACTACTGACAAATTATTAACCAGATGCCTTGAAACATTCAAACATTTGTTCTCTTTTTCCCCCTCAACATATACAAATATACGTAATTAATTTAGGGTGGAAAAGGTTATACCAGTTTTCTCATTTTTATTATGTTACATTGTATTTGTAAATTTTTTCTTTTTTGCAATTCTTTAAAATGTATTTCTTTTTTACTATAGGCCCTCAAAGTCCTTGCGAAAGGACAGATCTGCGAATGGCTATAGTTGCGGATCATCTCGGCCTTAGCTGGACTGGTAAGAAAAACTATTCTGAGTAGGTGTAAACATTATGAAAAAGGTTTTACTGATGAAGTTTTACTGTTATTTTCTGACCTAAAACATCACCGGTATACTAATCGCCAGCCTGATCATCTGTCATCATCTGCACCGGTTTCTCACTGGTTCATGCATTAAGATGGATTTGTTTATGCTTGAATGATTCATAGATGACCATGTGACTTAGCAAACAAAACTGAAATAAGAGCCAAAACCCTGGAAAACTATTCCTGAAAACTACATTAAAAATACAAGAAAGTCTAGCTCATAAGAATTGAAATATGAAGAAATAAGGGCTGACTTTTTACTGTATATAGAGGGTTAGAATGGTCATTGTGATTGATCAGTACCAGGCAATACCATCTACATTCTCCTAAGCCACCTGCACTGCAGTATTATGTACATACCGAAACATTTGCAAGAAAGACAGACTGCTAATCTGTTTTGAATGTGTTGCAGAGCTGGCCAGGGAAATGGATTTCTCGGTTGATGAGATAAATCACATCCGTGTGGAAAACCCCAACTCGCTGACAGCCCAGAGTTTCATGCTGTTAAAGAAATGGGTCAGCAGAGATGGTAAAAATGCTACAAGTAAGTTCCTGTATGATTTTCATCCGAACAACAGGGTATGTCGCATACAGTACACCATATCTCTAAATTCATAGACATACCACACATGCACGGTAAGCTACATTTAAGCATAATTTGCTTCACTGGGCAAAATCTTTGCTATTCTTTATCCCTTCAGAACAAAATCTGCTTATAGCCGTAAAGTCTAACTAACTGTAAATGTTTGAAAAAAATTGCACGCTGTTTTTTTTTTTTTCATTCATATAACAAGTTCTATAACTGAATGTATTCTTTTCTCTCCTTTTAGCGGATGCCTTAACCGCAGCACTGACAAAGATCAATCGGATGGATATTGTGACATTGCTGGAAGGGCCAATATTTGATTATGGTAACATTTCAGGCACAAGGTGTTTTGCAGATGATAACGCAGTTTTCCGGGATCAGGCTGATGGTAAAGTTTAGCCCCATCTAGCTGAACTCTCTTTAGCTGTTTCTCCTTTTATTTCTTTCTATAATCTTTGCAGAAGAAGAAAAAAAAATGATCAAGGCTAAACACTTACTGATCTAAATTCTATTTCGAAATTCCAATCTCAACTGTACTCAATTCACGTTTAAACCGATCAGTATTTTATTCTCCAATTATTTAATGCTGCTCCTTACTCAAGCTGGTGTGACTAACCAGCTTCGGGCAGTGCGATATGATTGTGTTTAACTGTATGGATTGATATAATGCATGCCATTATCAACATTAAAACTTAATCCCATCTTAGTGATAGGAAAAACATGAATATTCGGCTTTTAAAGTTACTAAATGACCAATTGGGTTTATAATTTGTTTGAATTTTGTACCATTTCATGCCTGCTTTATAATTTGCTGTTATGTGATGGGATTAACATTTGGTCCATGCTCAACATTAACATAAACATTACATTTATATGCATATACTGTATTCTTAAAAAAAAAAAAAAAACCTAGATGCAACATTTTTGCTTGTACCATAATTGAGCACATACTTACACTAGATACATGAAAACATAATGAGAGCTACATTGCTTTTATGTAACGTGCATGCTTTGACATGCTGTGTTCTATTCCTTCCAATAAGAACAACAGCCATATTGCAGTCTCATCTAGCTCTTCTGATAGCATGGTTGAATGTCTGCTTTGTTGGTGCCTGTAGAGCTTGAAAACTTTTTAGCGTCTCAGTCTCTGAACCTTCCTGCTAGAGTGCCTTCTTCTAGTCTTCTGCAAAACCAGACCCGCTACTCTTCAAAGCCACCTTGCCACTCCTACAGCAACACCTCTTTTGCACTCTTTGAGCAGCACTCTTGGCATAGCTGCTCCTGCCTCCTCTCTCGCTAGCTAGTTTCATAACTGCGCTAATAACGCTAACTCTAGCTGCAGCTCCTTACTCATTTCCAGCTCAACTCGCAGCATCGCTAACTGTCATTTGCTTGTTTCGTTGTCCTTAGATTTACAACTAACTCTGCATTATCATTTTCAGAACTTTTTCTTTTCTTTTCTAAAATACCCTGATTTTCCCTTTTTCATCATGCTCTGCCTCCTTACCTGTTATAACTGTGTTATCTGTTTGCAATATTCCAGTGCTGTGTTGTTTCCTCTTTTCCCTCCACATGTATCTGAACCTCATGATTCCTACATGGTAGAGCCACATTATTGATCTGATACATATCATAACTGTTTTGCCATGTAATATTCTTTCATTTCACAATCATTAACACTATTCTATTATTTGTTCATTGTGCATGTTAAAAGAAAAACTCACCTAAAAAAAAAAAAAATCTGTTGATCTGGTAGAGGCATCTTGGAGTTGTGGTGTTGCATGCACATCAGTCCTTCTGTGTTGTGTTACTCAGGTTACGACATCAGTCTGGAGCTGCAGACTCCCACAGATTTGTCCTATGTTCCCCCCACCCCTCTCCGCCAGGACGATTTCTTTAGCGAGGACGGTAGTGTAGTCTCGCCCAGCACAACCCTCATTAGACCCAATGAACTGTCCTTGGCCACCACCTCCAAGGATGTGCTCTTCCCCAGTGCAACGCCCCCTACTGTGGCAGCTGAGGATACCTCGATAGGAAGTAGAGGGTCTTATTGTCGAGAAGGAGGATCGACTGAAGATGACCCGGAAGTCCATGAGAGTGACCAGGTGACTAAACATCCAGAAGTGTTCTTGGAGAGCTCTCTCCAAGAACAAGAGGTTCCTTCCAATGGAGCCTATGGGGCACGAGGAAGTGGCAGGTCTGGTTTTGAAGAGGAAGAGGAGGAAGAGGGGACACTTGAGAAGCTCCAGTCCTTTGTTAAAGATATTAAAGTGGAGGAAGGGTCAGAGAATGAGGAGATAACCAAAGAAAGAGGGCAGGGAATTCTCGCACAAGTGGGACAGGCAGAAAAAGAGATGTCTTCGATTGCAGGGTTGCAAGAAGGGCCATCCAGCGTGAGCAAGGAGATCTCTGCTTCGGTTCTTCAAGCTGATACACAAATGCAGCAAGAGAAGAGGTGAGATCGGTCAACATTACATGGATATATAAATAACAAGGCTCTCTGTATCAGCAGAACAGACACCACTGGACAAAATCATGACCTGTCTTTAATCTCTTTTCAGCCAAAAGCCAACATCCACTTCCCCTGCGCTGCAAGCTCAAAGACAGAACGGGGAACATGCAGAGCTCCAAGCCCAAGCTGGCAAAGGCAGCAAGGACCCTGAGAAAATGGATAGGACTGCCCGGGATGACCCCACCGCTGGGCCGAGCACTATGAACGAGGAGACGGCAGAGCCAAAAGCCAAGGTACTGGTGTTGGTTTCAGTTTGCATTAAACAATGAGATCCAGACCACTTTAGAAACTCGTAAACCGAGCTCAAAAGAAGCAAAAAAAAATATGGTGCTGTTCTTAAGGATTTGAGTTTACTGCATTATAATCCAGCCATTCTTTCGTTCGGGGTAGAACAGTAGCTTGATTAAGGTGTCCTTTTTGAATAAGCCACATGAGTAAGGGCTCTGGGCCAACCGAAATATACTAAACTGCTTTCAGCAAGGAGCACATAAAGACAGTGAGTCCAGTTCTGATGAGGAACACACAGTCACCACCAGGGTGTATCGACGGAGGGTGATTCTGAAGGTATTTAGTGATCCTAGTGCAGAGTGTGCAGTGGTCTTTTTTGTGTGTGTGTGTGTGTGTGTGTGTGTGTGTGTGTGCTTATTTATGTGTGTGTGGGCATGGAGTGATGCGCTCGTCGCTTTTTTATTATAAGATTCTGATGTTTTCTTCATAGGGTACCACCACTGTACCTTATTCTTATTCTCTTCATCTAGCTCTTTGACTTTGCTTGCTTTTCTTAAATCTCTTCTGCCCTATCCGTCCAAAGCTATTATTTGCATCAATGCCCAACTGCACGTAAAAAAATATGGAATGTTAAAATTGGATATACTGTACATCGATCAGGTGCAACATTAACACTATAAAACAATAGCACATTGATTATCAATTATATACCAGTAAACTGGTCACAGGACCATGGACACCCCAGGCTCACCCATGCCAACAAGAACCAAAAGTCAGCCCATCTGGTGAGACCCCACAGAAAAGCCAATGCAGCATAAATAGCTGAAAAAAGCCCCAGAACAGCCAGTGCAAAGAGCAGAGCTGGCCTCCAAACTCCCCAGGTCCCAATCCGATCCTGCACCCATGGGATGCTATAGCTGATCAGTTTATGTTGTCCTTGCTTATGAAAAATAAAGCAGTAATTTAACAATTATTACTATACAGGTACATTTTCTAAAGGGAATCTAAGTGGTGCTTGCTGTGGCGAAACTCTGGACATTTTATAATGACATTCTACAGGACCTTTTGCAAAGGTGCTCCAAAGTGGTTGCTAGGGTGTGGCTTGATGGCTTCACAATGATCCCCCGTGACTATGGGATCCACAGTTAGGTTCAGTTTTAAAGTTCCTATGGAAGTTACCATAGCAGGAAATGCAATTGTGAGCACTTCCTGTTTAAATGGGGAGTACCTTCACCATAATATGTCAATGTGAAGAATTTCCCCATAGCACCCCAGGGGTACAACTTATACCCTCTTGCCAGGTATGTTCTGAGACAGCTTACAAACCTCTTTAAACGTGGTAAATTTTATATTTCTACACAATTCTTGCTCTGTGCTAGAATCCATCAAAGTTGGTCTATGAGATTTTTTTGGGAGGTAAATTCCCCAATTTACTTCCTTCTTAGAAAAGTCATAGCACCCCATTCCCCAAAAAAATGGTGCAAGCACCACTAATAATGTAATAATTTTGATAGATTTATGATGAATCTCTGTAAAAAGGGAGGCTTTTCGCCTATATGAAAGCATTATTACCACAGAAAACAACATCTTGATCATTAGATAATTTAATGATAAGTCTGTAGGCTGTATTTAACTAAACTGGGTTTGGGGGGGGGGAGGTGTCACTTCTCTAATGAGTCGTTTTAAACATAGTCTATATTTGATAGTTCTGCTTTTTAGCCAACCCTAGTTGGGTTTCCTATAGTGTCCAGAAAAAAAGATAATGCTTTTGATTTAAAATAAAAATTATCTGCACTTCGTATATAGAATTTATTTAGTGCGTTAGCCCTTTAAGCCACAACCCATGTTTCATCTTCGTTAATGATTCTCATTAAGAAACCTTCCTTAGACTGTCTGTTTAACGAATCACTGCACCATGGTCTTTTCTTTTTTTTTTCAAATCACAAGTGGGGTATCCGTTTGTGCTCGCACCGCAGTTACAAATAAACTGATGTACTGTAACGTGTTCACACCTGCTCATCAGTGACTGGGGAGACAGAAGTATTGAACTGACAGCACTCATAAGTGCGGCAAACAGAAATTTTAATATGGCCGGAGTTTTTGATTCATCGTGTGTGTGTGTGTGTGTGTGTGTGTGTGTGTGTGTGTGTGTGTGTGTGTGTGTGTGTGTGTGTGTGAATATACAAACACATAGTTAAACCTTGTGCGAGCATAATTCATGCAGAAGTGTACTTGTATATCAAAACACTTGTATATCAAAGCGAATTTTCCAATAAGAAATAATGGAAACTCTGATGATTTGTTCCACAACCCAAAAATATTCATACAAAAATGATTCATACAAAATATATAAAAATAAAAAATAAAAATAAAAAATAAAAATAAAAAGGCTTTAGCAGTAAACTTCTTAACCAAAGAACCTCTCTAATGTCACTCACGCACACACACTAACAGAATCACTGCTTTCTGACAGAGAGAGAATCTGGATACAATGTTATAACAAGAGGGTCCTGCGCACGTATAGTGCTTGGGCCCTAATAAAAAGGTACACCCGCGCACGGATGTTGACAATACGAGTGACACACATGCACCGAGACTGAGCATGGGAGACATTTACCCATAATCCCACAGCATGCGAGAGAGAAGAACCATTGGCTCATTTGTGATCATGCGCACAGCAGACAAAGCACGTGGGTACTACTGGTATATCAAGCCCTCGCTCGTTATTAAGTAAAATTTTTGCTCGTCTTGCAACACACGCGCTATAGAATACTGTATATACAAGTATTATATGTATATAAAACAAAAGTAAAACTTTTCCAGTCTCAATAGGCTTTTATTCAGTGACTTTACTCATTGGGCGTATTGTTGCGAGATGTAAGTTTTTCCAACACTATCCATGACCTTTTTTTAACTGAATCCTTGATTTTATGCAACTTACCACTGAAAGCACCAAATCACACACTGCTTCCTGGAACTGCTTGTGGCATGCACAAATCTGCGTGTCCGTATACGCACGTCTGTGCTTACTAATACGTGAGTAAGTCCGTTTATACATCTTCCTCTGTAGGGTGATCAGGCCAAAAACATTCCTGGCGAGTCAGTGACAGAGGAGCAGTTCACAGACGAAGAGGGAAACATTGTCACCCGAAAAGTAATTTGCACATCAGAGCACCGTTAGAGATTTGTCACATTTCCATCCATCTGTATATATATATATATTTTTTTTTTATCCTTCCATCTTCTTTTAAGTGAGTGTGAGAAGCGCGTTGTATTGCATGACTCTAGCCTCTCTCTCAGGTCATCCGGAAAGTCGTACGTCGTGTGCCTGGAAAAGATGAGAAAGGCAAGAAGAAAAGAGGCAGGCGCTCCAGACAGGCCTCTAGGGCCGAGCAGGCTGCTGAAGAGGAAGAAGAAGAGGGACCCTCTAAGAGCCCTGAGTGCCTTAGCAAACACTCTGAGGTTGGGAACGTGTGCCGTGTGCAGGCTTGTCTTCCACTGGAGTTTGAACCGCTTGCGTGTGACTCACTTGTTGTGTTTGAAACATCAAAGACTTGGATTCTGTGAACAAATGCTGCTTCTAATTTAGAAATGAGAACGAGAACAAGCATTTACTTACAGAAAGGCTCACAGTGTTACAGTGTCTTTTAACTCATCAGAGTTAGCCTTGAATTGGCGCTGTCTGCTTGGTGTTGTGTGCAGGTTTTTAACAGCTTGCGCTCCAGGGGGGGGGATGATTTCGTGGCCCAACCTATGGATGACCATGAATGAAAAAGACTCTGATCATCTCTTTCTTTCTCTGCAGGTCGGAGAGGGAGATAAGAAGAAAGAAGGGAGACAAAGAGGGAAAAAGGGTCAATCGTAACAGTCGTGTGTGCTATTTGGTATGTTAATGACCAAAGTTATTAATATAATTTAAAGGTCCCATATTTCACTATTTCTTTAACAAGTTAACACAGGTAACAAAGCTCCCCTAAAGCTCCAGATCAAATACCATAATCAGATAATGCATTTTCTATACCTCAAATTGCTTCCTTTTAACTCTCCTTCCTCACTCACTCATTCAAAATACCGCTTATCCGGTACAGCTGGGACTCCTGGATGGGATACCAATCCATTGCAGAGCACAATTGATGCACAATTAGTGTGCGAGTGATTATTCTGCATGTCTTTGGACTATGGGAGGAAAGCCACCAAGCATCTTTTCTTTAAACTTGACCTTGGAGATGCAAGGCCACCGTGCCATCTCCATGTATAAAAATAACCTAAAAATTAATTTTGATTAATAGGTTCCCTTTGACACTAGCTGCACATCCATGCGATAAATTGTGTACAACGTGATTTAATGCTGTCATATGAAAGGCATGTTATCTTGTTATGTGCATGCCCCTATCTGAGTAGACGCCCAAATCTCCATCCAGATTTATGAAAAGCATTGTGGCAAGGGTTATTGTCTAGAAATAAAACCGAATGTTATTGAGTACAAAAAATTTTGTAAAGACTTTGATGTTTTGTGTTCTTTTTCCTAGAGATCTGAACTTGTTTCGTCGTTGCTTTCCTGGGAAAAGGATCACTGGAAACACAATGCAGGAGATCAGGACAAGTCTGCAGCCTTTACATAAACGCATGGTTTTTAGGAAGAGGACTTTATGATTTCGCATGAGCATGGAAAACTTCCGCCTTTCTGTCAATGACACAAAGCATCTGATCGGTGCCAGGAAATGACACATTAGCTCAAGACCGTTGGTGGCATGGAGCTTCTTCTGCACCTTGTGTTGGAGGAGTGCCAACAACTAAATGAAAAAAATAATAAGAAGAAGAAACAGCACTGAAAAATGGCATTTCCATGACCAAAGATGGTACACAAAGATCATTGTGGACTGACAGAAATCGAAGAACATGTTTTTAAAAACACCTTCTACACTCGCCTTACTTTTCGTCCCCCACCCCCCCCCCACCCCCCCTCTCGGACTAGTGTCGGGCTGTATAATGCTGTTTTTAAGGATCCTGTACATAAACCAGAACTGTATAAATTCTAAAGTAGTTCACAATATTGTGAATGCACTGGCAGGAGAGTCACAATGTGTGTTGGAATGAAATGAAATGAAATGAAATGAAATGAAACGAAACGAATGCTGATATTAATTCCAATTCTAAAGAAATAAAAAGTTTGGGGGTAACTCCATAGGTACTTGTAATTACACAAAGAAACAGAACTTTTTACACAAAAACAAGTTTGCTTGATTTCAAAAAAGTACTTTTTTTAAGCATACCACAAGTCTCAATAACGATAAAACAAACATAGCTGCAGTTTGTGTTCAAAGATTTACTCAGAATACTAATATTTTGATGCATGTGATTCACCTTATTTTTGATTTGTTTCCTATCTACATAACCAGAGGTGTGGTAAATGTTCTATCTGTGTGCACACTCATAGCCTTGGTATTTGTCACTAATACTGTTTTATAATGACACCACTGTACCACGACAGAACCGCAGGAGGTGAATGGACACGACGGATCCGACGCAAAAAAAATTCTTGCAGCTGAAGGTTTCCTATGCTATGCAGTCACGGACAAGCTTGGAGTGTGTGAGATATCGCGTCACGTCAACTGGCGCGCTGTTAAATTTTAACCGGTCTTATGTGTACTGGCACTGAGAAGTCTTTCTGTAAGCCAACCATTTGTAACCATTCTAACAATGTATTACTAGGTTCCAAGGCTGCTGTGGTCATAAGGGGCATTTTTGGTTTTTTGTTTTTTTTTATTTGGGTTTGGTGAAATATTTCCTTATGTTGAATATACTCATAAAAGAGAGAGAGCGAGAGAGAGAGAGAGAGAGAGAGAGCGATCACCTTCAGGTATTCATTGAATGATCTGATAACAAACCTGTATGAGAAACCATACACTGGATGATTGAATTAATTATTTAAGCATAAAATAAATTGTGTTCAAAATCTGAAAAGATTGTGTGTCTCTATGATGTTTTTATACACTGCACTTTTATAGCAAAGATAAACTGTTCTCTAAGAGGTTATTTAAAAGGTTAAAACACTAAGCTTAGAGAAATATCATTTGGTTAGTTGCTGAGTTTAGTGTGGTGAAGTTGACAAAAAAAAAAAAACTCACTTCCCATTTACTCTTCTTAAAACGACAACTAATGGATACATTATCACATGCTAAGATGTCACATGTCACACGAGTTGTTTATTGTACATTTCAAGCTTCCTTTTCACACTACACTTCTACACTAACAGGAATGTATTTGGATTGCTTGAACCAAATAAATTAAATTCTCTTTCAACAGATAATGAACCGCTGTTCATGTGTTTTCTGTAACATGATTAGTACGGTTTCGTAATCTTTTTAGTATTACAGAAGCATTAAGAAAATAACAATGTCTGTGATGTACATCGGTTGTGATCCTGCAGCAAGCTAACTGACTCATAATAGCCATATTGCTCTAGGTAGGGCACTGGTGGCTCAGTGGTAGGTTTCTTGCCTCTCTTGCAGGAGGCCTGGGCTGAATGCCCAAACCTCAGCCCAAACTGGATGCAGTGCCGGTCCCAAGCCCCGATAAAATGGGAGAGCTGCATCAGGAAGGGCATCCGTATTAAAACCTGTGCCAAGTTGTTGTGCAGATCAGTTGGTCCGCTGTGGCGACCCCTTAACTGGAGCAGCCGAAAGACTAACAACAAATGGCTGTAGGTGAAACTGATATTTTTTGTAAATCCAAGTTGCTAATATCATTGTTTAGTCTCAAATTTGTCATTTTAAAAAGCATAGGGACGATTTATTTAGTTTCTATTAATAGTAGTAATAGTATTTCAAACAGTGGCTTGTGATGATTTCAATAACCATTCATCCATCCATTATCTATGTACATGGTCAGGGGGAGCCTTGAGCCTGTCCCAGGGAACTTAGGGCACAATGCGGGGGTACACCTTGGTCAGTTCCACAGGGGACAAGGACATACCCAATTATACAATTTTGGAAAAGCCAATCAGCATACGTCTTTGGTTTGTAAAAAGGAAACCAAAGTATGTGGAGGAAACCCACCAAGCACAGAGAGAACATGGAGACGCAGACTGCAGGTTAAGGTTCAAACCCCCACTCTGGAGAACCACCCCCGCCCCCCCAACCCACAATGCCACTGTGTGTCAGTGCAAAACCGAAGTAAACACATTAGAAGAATAGAGAAATGGACAAATAAGCAGTATCTTACCTTTAAATTGTGAAGACCTGAATCAATGTTTCTCAGCAGCTTACAGATGTCATCAGTGATCTGTTTTCTTTCAATCTGTCCCTATAGTTTAGTTATTAGTCCAAGCAAACCTCATTTTAGCCATCCAAGGTAAATGTTAGGTGTCAAAATGTATTAAGACATAAAGTAGTAAATGTTATAACAATAATTATAAAAATTCTAATAATAATATCATCACGGCGAATGTCCAGAATTATACTGGACTCAAATAAATTATATTCACATGATGATGCATAGGGATTTGAAGGAATGAAGTACATCATAAATGTTCATTTTTTTTCCGTAATATTACAACTCATCAAAAAAAATCTTGAATGCTTTGAATGCAGTACAAGATAAAATATACTCTTAATAAGGATACTACATATAGTACGTACATATTTTTAATACTACAAATATAAATACTACAATTATAGCTAGAAATCAGCTAAATATCCTCAGTAGAAATGCATAAGATGTGGCAGGTGAAGATTTAACTGATTATTGATGGGCTTCTTCAATTACATAAACACTTCTTTGGTCCTCATGTTGATAGGTTGAGTGAACAGAAACCAAATGCACCTGATTTCTTGCTAAAATAAATCACTACTACCATGGCTATTGGAACCCAATTTACCTCAGCTTTAACAACATGCCTGTCTTTGAGGAATTGTAACCGATAAAGGTGCCACACACTTTTCAGAAGTTCCTCTAAAAGGTCAGAATGAAGTTGAGCTGCTAGAGAGTCCACTGAGATGTGGCAGGATGCAGTAGTCACCACAAACAACTTTAGTGTAGTTAAGGACAGTCTCTCAAGAATGTTGGTTTTTTGGGGAAGCAGGTAGTGTACCAATACTAGCCAACGATGTACACACCATTTTCAGAGCAGCTTTCACATAGCTTTTAGTATTAATAACTTTTGCACACATGACTGTTTTCTGGAATGCTAGACCACAGTTTAGAGTTGCGAATTCATTGCAAGGGTTACAGGCTCTGGTGACCTGTCTAAGGGTGCATCCATCCATGTGGGACACCAGATATGCTTGGGAAAGAAGCTACCAGGCTGTTTTGACCTAATGAAAGCACCAATGGGAACTAACAGAGGATATGGTGTGGCCAGTATATCTTGTTGCTGTAGGGTGGACATCTCAACCAAAGATTTAAAAAAAAAAGTCAACCTTGATTTGACACCAGCAGAGATTAATTTGGACCATGCAGGAATTGTCCCCCGATCTAGCTCACCAGATATGGGTGCTGATGCCATCCCCCTGGGCAGTCTTGACATTTGTTTGCTAGTGAATATTCCCTTGTAAAGATCCCATCAAGAAACTTGAATAAAGCCATAAAGATCCTTGATGAAGAACAGGGAAACCTAGTAGCCATTGAGTTGTAGTTTGGGCTCAGTTGAAGGACATTAGCATTAGTCTGGGCTCAGTTCCTAAATCATCAATTTCACTGGAGCGATATCGGTTACTAGTCATTAATAAATTAATTTGCGTAGAAAGTACCTCGGACCTCTTTCTGAGCTTCTGAGTATGTCTCAGATGTCAGATCTGCACATTTGTTCTAAGTCTTGATATTCTGCTCGGATTCTTCACAGTGTCTGGGTGTATATCTGGCATCCATATGCGCCATGTTGCAGTGACATTGCCAGCAGTGCAGAGGCTGTCTGAGCCAGACACCAAGTTTTTGACATGATTGATGCTGAGGCAGTGAATGCATAGCTTGCCTATCTTTGGCTCCCAGGGAATTTAGTCACTGACTGCATGAGCATGCATGTCCTACAGTATGACTCTCCGTGTATAAATGACGGGTTTTGCTCAAGCAGTAAGAAAACAATGTTTATCTAAACGTGTAGACACAACCACTAGTTGATCAGACGGTAGGGGTTATGGAGTGTCCTGGAGGAGGGAATGTAAAAAGAGAACTGAGCCAGCTAGGAGAATGAGGGGTCAAAGGAAGGAAACTTGATGCCACTCACAGAGATAGATAGCTAAGACGGATAGCGATAATTATGAAGGAAACACGTCTCCAACCTAGTGGTGTTTTTTCAAGCATTTCATGAGAAATATCTAAAAAAGCTGAAATGAGAGGAGCTGAAATGCCAGCTTTGGAGATAAGATAATAAATACCACTAAACTTGGACACAGGTTCCTAGAGGGAAAGCTTGATTTAATATTCATGTCGTCCAAGCCTGTGTACAAGGTGTAATAGAAAAAAGAGTGAAGGCTATATATACTATACTATATATTCAATTCAATTCAATTTGAATTCAATTATATTTGTAAAGCGCTTTTAACAATTGACATTGTCGCAAAGCAGCTTTACATAATCAAAATAATTATTTAAGTTTGTATGAAATTTGAATGTGTATGAATCAAACTGATAAGATTGTCCCTGATGAGCAAGCCGAGAATAACGGCGGCAGTGGCAAGGAAAAACTCCCTGAGATGGCAGAAGAAGGAAACCTTGAGAGCAACCAGACTCAACTGGGAACCCATCCTCATTTGGGTGAAAGTGGATAGCAGGGATTGATCTGTATCATACTCTGTGAGACTGGAAGTTCAGTATAACTGGAGATGTGTTTATGTTAATATGGTTTCCAGATCGTTATTGGAGGCTCGGGTAGTCTATAGGAAACTACAGTCCTGAACTATAGACATAACTCCTCAGCAAACAGCTGTCAGCATTAAGCGAGACCAGGACCATCTTCGTGGAAAAGTGGACCCGTCCCCAGTCCCCACACGCATCCCAGGCAGACCACACGGGGCATCCATGCAACGAGATCTCCAGCCAGAAGCGGGACCCCAGGACAAGTCAGACAGGTCCAGGGGGCAGAGGGGGTCTGGATCACTGGCAGGAGGGACATGTATATCTCAACAGAGAGACAGGGAAAGAGAGAGAAGAGAGAGAAGACGAGAGAGCAGAAGAGAAGGAGAGATGTCAGTTAGGTATGGTCACTGTTACACAATGTATAAAGCGAATGTACAGTATATTTAGTGCAGAGTGTAAGCAGGGACTCCGGAAGCACTAACTATGACAGCATAACTAAAAGGGAGAGCAAGAAGGAAACACAGACATGAGGGCTCCCTGAGATATAAAGCGACCAATCACTTCACCGTCAACAAACCTGAGTGATCAATGAGAGTGGGGAAGACAGCATCTAAACATACCGGTTCACCATAATACTCTACGTCCATGAGTCGCCCAGATCTACTCTTTTACCTAAGGCAAATCTATTTACAAAAATGCTTGGCTAAATAAATAGGTTTTAGCCTGGACTTAAACACTGAGACTGTGTCTGAGTCACGGACATTAATAGGAAGACTATTCCATAACTTCTTTTTTAAGAAAAAGCTCTGCCCCTGCTGTAGTTTTAATAATACGCGGTACTGACAAGCAGCCTGCATCCTTTGATCAAAGTAGGTGTGGGGTATCGTAAGATACTAGCAGTTCACTCAGGTACTGCGGCGCAAGACCATTTACTGCTTTATATGTCCATAGTAGTATTTTAAAATCAATGCGGAATTTTACAGGGAGCCAATGCAGTGTGGATAAGATAGGGGTGATGTGCTCGTATCTTCTGGTTTTAGTGAGGACTCTCACTGCTGCATTCTGGACTAACTGAAGCTTGTTTATGCACCTAGTTGAACAACCAGACAGTAAGGTATTACAATAGTCCAACCTAGCGGTGATAGAAACGTGATCTAGTTATTCTGCATCATTTAGTGACAATATATTCCTTTTCTTGGCAATAAATCTGAGGTAAAAGAATGCTATCCTGGTAATATTATCTACATGTGCTTCAGATGAAAGGCTGGAAACTACTGAGGTCTTTCACTGTTGCACTTGATGGAACAGAAAGGACATTTAAAGTTACAGTGTGATTGAAAAGCTTGCTTCTAGCTGCTTGTGGTCCTATTATTAGAACTTCTGTCTTATCAGGATTAAGCAGAAGGAAGTTAAATAACATCCAATCTCTTATGTCCTGCACACATTGCTCAACCTTAGTAAGCTGTTTTTTTCTCATCTGGTTTTGCTGAGATGTATAATTGTGTGCCATGAGCATAACAATGAAAACTAATATCATGCTTATGAATTATGTTGCCCAGAGGAAGCATGTAAAGAGAAAAAAAGCAGTGGGCCTAAAACGGAACCCTGTGGAACACCAAACTCCACTTGAGAACTTGCAGAATAGTCACCATTTAGAGCTATGAACTGATAATGATCGGTCAAATAGGATCTGAGCCAGGAGAGGTCCGTTCCATTAACTCCTTCTACATTTTCTAATCTGTGAAGGAGAATACTATGATCAATGGTGTCAAAAGCTGCACTGAGGTCGAATAACACAAGTATAGTGACGCAACCCTGATCAGAGGCTAATAGGAGGTAGGAGGTCATTTACTACTTTAACAAGTGCTGTCTCTGTGCTGTGATGGGGCCCAAATCCTGACTGATAAAGTTTGTTTATGCCATTTCTATGTATATATGAACATAGCTGCTGCGCTACTACCTTTTCCAGAATCTTAGAGATAAAGGGGAGGTTTGATATCGGCCTATAATTTGACAGCTGACAAGGGTCAAGGTCAGGTTTCTTAATTAGCGGTTTAATAGCTGCTAATTTATAGGATTTTGGAACATACCCACTGCTGATTGAAGAATTCATTATTTTCAACAGGGGTTCTGTTATTGCTGGTACTATCTGCTTGAGATAATGTGTTGGTATAGGATCTAATTCACAGGTTGTCGATTTTGAAGGAGAGATGAATGAAATTAGTTCATTCTCTTCAAGTATTCTTTGTATTCTAGGTTTGGATGTGATGTGGTTAGGTTATCATCTGTTTCACTTAATTTGTCTGATTTCAAAGCCTGAATTTTTTTCCTAATATTTACAATTTTGTTATTGAAAAAGTTCATGAAGTCCTCACTACTGTATGTTGTTGTTGTGGAGATTTCTGCAGTGGTTTTGTTTCTAGTTAATTTACATATGTTATTAAATAAAAATCTAGGATTATTTTAGTTTTTTTTTTTTTTAAGTAGAGAGATACAACGATCTAGCAGCACTAAGAGCTTTATTTATAATTCAGGATGCTCTCCTTCCATGCTATTTGAAAAACTAACAATTTAGTTTGGCGCCATTTGCGTTTTAATTTTCGAGCAGTCTGTTTTAAATGGCGCGTGATCATTATACCAGGGAGCGAGTTTATTATCTCTAATCATTTTCCTTTTAATTGGAGCAACATTATCTAAGGTATAACAAAATGTTGACTCTAAATATTCAGTCGCCTGATCGAGTTCTGTGGAGTCAGATACCGAGCCAATCAAAATAAAAACAAAACTCTGGGAAATTATTGATAAAAGCTATGTGTGCTATTTGATGTGAATGTATGGTACGTTTAATGTGGTAGAGCGGCGCTGTGCGTACCTTATTACTACGACACACTTTAATTGAGACAAGACAGTGGTCTGAAATAGCAGACTGTGGAATTTTGGATATATTTTTTATACTTAATCTGAAGGATAATTTTAATTTAAGTGTGACCTGCTTTATGAGTGGGTCCTACTACACACTGATTTACTCCTACTGAGTCCAGTATGAACAAAAATGCTGTTTTCAGAGGGTCTTCTGGATTCTCTAAATGAATATTAAAGCCTCCAGCAATTAATGCTTTGTCTACAGAAATGACCAGGTTTGAGAGAAAATCAGCAAATTCACAGAGAAATTCAGAGTACGGCCCTGGGGGTCTGTAAATGATAATTAGCGGGATTGACTGAGCAGACTTCATATTTGTAGCTACACTTTTTTATGTTCCTATAGAGAACTTCAAATGCATTAAATCTGTGTCGTTTTTTGTACGATAGTCAGATTATCATTGTAAATAACTGCGATGCCTCCTCCTCTACCAGGTAGCAGAGGCTGGTGTATGTAGCTGTATGCAGGAGGACTAGCTTCATTAAAAGCTACATACTTGTTATCTTTAATCCAGGTTCCTGTTAAACATAATATTTCAAACTCCTGATCTGTAATCGTTTCATTGACAATAACTGCTTTAGATGCGAGAGATCTAATATTTAACAGTCCAAGCTTCAGATCAGAGGGGCTGGCTGTATATTCAGTGTGTTTTAAATTTTTGGTCTCTATATTAATTAAATTACTAAAACAGACTTTCTGAGTCTTTTAAATTTTTGTTTATCTCAGGGAACAGACACAGTCTCAATATACAGTAGTGAACTCTGAGTGACGACTTTATGCAGCAAGCAGACGGTTGGTTTAGCCTGTTTGTCTGTTCCCTGGCCTCGCTTTCAAAAAGTAACTAGGCCTCTTCTGAGACTACAAGAAATAAGAGCAGCACCTTCCCGAATGGGATGGAGACCGTCGTGCCCTAACAGGCCAGCTTTGCCATCAAAGAACATAGTGTGCTGTCCTATCAAAAGAGACTCAGAGGGAGAATTGCAACCCATGTGATGGAGGTTTATTAAAAGAGTTGGGTTTTTTTCCAAAAAGACAAATCTGAATTGGTAACCCAGACAAGGGGATCGAATAACAATAAGACAGCCAGGACCGATGCTCACAACATTAATGAACATTAATAAAAACTCCAAACCAGGATATGAAACTGGAATAGAATGAGGTATTGTGTTACTATTCAGGAGACGGTGACCTCTGCTGAGAGGGACGGTATTGTTGGGAACTGTTGTGATGGTCTTTTTTTGGTATGCAAGCGTATCTGCACAGGAACGTAGCACAAAGACACCAACTAGACAACCACTAGTTCTCTGGTGGTTAGGGTAAAATAGGAACAATTTCTTGCCCATATTCTGGCAAGTATACAAATGATGTCGTCCCTGTTAACTAGTAGTTAATCTGGTTAATTCAGGGTCTGGGTTAGAATTTTCACCTCAGGTCTGTGTGCATGGTGTTTTTATGTTCTCGCCATGCTTGGTGGGTTTCCTCCCACACTTCTAACTGGCATTTCCAAACTGCCCGGAGTGAGTGAATGAACATGTGTGTGTGTGTGTGTGTGTGTGTGGTGTGTGTGTGTGTGTGTGTGTGTGTGTGTGTGTGTGTGTCCAGCGATGGATTGGCACCACATTCCAGGTGTGCCATGCCTCGTGCCCCAAGTCTCCTGGGATAGGCTCCAGGCCCACCACGACCCTGTATACAGGATAAATGGTATAAACGAGTGAGTGAGTGTGTGAGAAGCTTAGGAAGCTTGGATTGACGAGGCCTCTTGTTTTGGTGCCTGGTATCTGCAGACCAGGTTCAGATATCACATTACTAAACCAAAGTACAAATTAAAATATTCTAAATTACTAAATTATATTATTTGATTTAACAATTTTTCTTGGAAAAATCAGATTAGCTCCTAAATTGAAATAACAACTAATATTTACATTTCTGAGATTTCCACATGGTTTTGCGCATCTGCTGTTTAGTTGTTAGGTGGCACGATGGCGTTAGTGGCCAGCACTGTCACCTTGCACCTTCAGGATCTGGGTTTGATTCCTGCCTTGCATAACTTCCCTGCGCTTAATGGGTTGATTAAGCCAATTTGCTGTCCTCAAAGTGCCCATAGTGTGTGAATGAGTGTTTGTGCCCTGTGATGGATTGTCACCCCATCCAGGGTGTATCCCGCCTCATGCCCTGGGATAGGCTCAAGGATTCCTGCAACCCTGTATACAAGATGAACTGGTTTAGTTGTTGCTGCAAAACTTTTTCTGGTGAGGTCGCTCCATCCCGATTTTTTCCCTCCTCCTTTTCCTCTTACACTCCGCTGTTATTTTTCCCCAATCGCTTTTCGCCAAATCCCGCCTCCTGCTCTCTGATTTGCTGAGAAGTTCATATTGAGAAGCAGGGCGCCTATCAGACATGGTCGGTTGATCTTCCCAGCCACTCACAATGCAGGATACGGTGGTAGGCGTGGTTTGTTATTGAATGCGGGTAGGAAGAGAGTGGGAGTGAGAGTAGTATGACGCCGCTTGTCTTGGATGCTCACAGTGATCATGGCGGACAGCGCGAGTGAGAGTGACACTGATGGAGCGGGCAGCAGCTCGGCTGCTCCTCAGTGCTCCACTTCTACTTCTTCCTCTTCTTCCAACAAACAACAAGGTTTCGTGATTTCCCCGTTTCGCCTGGAGGAGCTGACAAATCGCCTGGCGTCCCTGCAGCAGGAGAACAAAGTGCTGAAGATCGAGCTGGAAACGTTCAAGCTGAAGTGTAAAGCCTTGCAGGAGGAGAACAGAGACCTGCGCAAAGCCAGCGTCACAATAGTAAGTGCAAGTACGCAGGAAGGATCAGTGTTAATCGATTATAAACGCATCGATCTGCGTAATGCTGCGCGTTGGTGATGCGCAAAACGCGCACTTAGCCCTTAGCTAACTGTTTATGTTGAGTCGTGTTTTGCTAGGTCTCCTTAATTAGCTAGCTAACCTTAATGTCATTCAGCTTAGATGAAGGTATTACTCTCAGTAATAAATTATTCCCCCCCCCCTATCACACCTAAGCATTTTGTTATTCACTCAAAAACATAAAATATTAGCAAAGCTAACGTAAATATAAAGTCCTGTTCAGAGCAACATTCCCTTTTTTCCCTAACATTAGTTAAACAACTCATCCGTGACGCAGAAATGCCCTAATTACGCACTGTTAACAGTGTTTAGATACAAATATACAAGTTCAACCTCGCCTCAGGTTATTAAAAGGGTATATAGTGTGGTAAATGCTAGGTATGTTTGCTAGCTCAGAGGTTTGATAGGCCCTGATTAGGCTGCTCTGGGAAACTTCTTTTTGCAAATAAAACACTATAAATACAATATGAAAAAGGCTTAGCTGTACTTAATTAAAAAATAGACCAATTTATTATAAAATAAACGTCTCCTAGAAATTTCCATCACTCAGTGTATGTTATAGTCAATAGCTGAGGCTTTAAAAAAAAAAATTTTTTTTTGGATCTCTATTTGGACTTCATTAGTTTCACCTCAAGAGAATTAGGGAGTGTACAGTAATAGTGTACAGTGTAACCTCATATCCAACAAACAAACCATGTACAAATTGAAGCGATTTAGTTAAGCTGTTCTTAAACTAAAATAAAACACATGGTCTGTCCAGAAAGTATGCAGCCATGTAATATGAAAAAAGATACGTATGACACTTCAGGGCGTATTCACGTTTCAGGAACGGGATCGTTTCCGGAATCACTTGACCTCAAAGTGAGAACACAATCGTTTCATGATTAGGAACCTTTTCCGTGTACACTGGAAAAGGGCACGGATCGAATTAGGAAGTTTCACATTAGCAAGACTGATTTTACTGTGCCCATGAATGATGGTAGATATGGAAGACCTCACACACTTCCCCCAGTGTCTCTTCCACTGTTCAACATGTTCTGCCAGATCCTTTGTCGGAACCGTTTTCAGCTGCCTCTTCGGATTTTCCAGATTCTCCAGCGACAGACTGAAATCTCTTCCTGTTCAAGGTGATTTTAGTTTTGGGAAAAAGCCAGAAGTTGCCGGAAGACAAATCTGGATTGTATGGTGGGCTGAGTCACCTAGGCGATTGTACTCGTCATTCCCGAAAGCCTTCTGAATCATCGCAATAGTTTACGCGAAAGACTTTTCAAGCAAAACTTAAGGCGGATTCGTCGCTTTACTCGCTCAGTCCTTTTAAACGGAACGGTCACACAGTACATGCGCTCACTTACCGTTGTTGTTCGCGGTCTGCTCTCCTTGGCTGCCAGAGTACATCGATGTCACACACACCATTTTCTTCATGTTAACAATGTCTGAATACTTTCCGGGACAGACCTTGCGTACCAAGCGTTGTCTGAGTTAAAAATGAAGAAGGATAAAAATATAGATTTTATAAACTCAATGGTGTCTGTCTGAAATGCAGCGTTTCATTAAAAAAAGTTGATTCGTTTATATTAATATGAGGTGTATGTGCTACGCATGGAAATTTATATGCGTCCTTGTCCACACACCCTAGATTTTTTCTTATCCCATGCAAATCAGTAATGCTCATGGATTTTTTTTTTTTTCCTGATGTGTCTTGCGTAATAATTCTCCACAAAACACAATCTCATTGCAAAATGTCATAAAAGGATCATATTACAAGTTATCCAACGGTACTGAACCAGGGCTTTTCACCCAAAAATTTCCAACGATGCAGATACAGATTTGCAAGCTAGATTATGTAAAATAAGTCAATTTTCCCCCCCCCACCCTTGAGATTACATTGCAGATGGACTTTTTTTTTTTTGCGCGTGTTTTGCAATTAAATTTATTTGGACTGGTGTGAAAGAGAACTGAAACTAGCACATGCAGTGAATACAAGCTTTTTGTGAAAAGTCAAAGTAGCCTTTTTAGATGCCGAGTTGTAGTATTGGATAGAAAAGCCGCAATGTTTAATATTCAGTACACCAATGTATTATTGTTGTGGTGTTTTTATTTTTTATTTTTGGCTAAAAACAGTCTGTGACCCAGATTCTCATTTCCCAGTATGTGAAATGTAACCACAGCCTCTTCAGAAAGCCATCCTGGAGTCCTGATGGCTTAATGTTGTATAAATTCAGATTCCTGCTTTACATTCATAGTACCAGCTTTTTCAGGCTGCATGTCCTTGCTTGACTCCGAGCTCTTGAATATTTTATACTGTGTCGCTTATGTCATTGTGGAAGCCATTGGCTTGGGAAATGATCATGTCCTTAAGGCTTTAATTGCATGATTTAATTAGCAATTTCTCTCGATTTGGGTTGCTCATTTTATGATGTGAAAAGCATTCCTTAAGCCTTTTGTAGTACATGCTTGTAAATGCCCTATAAATGCTTTTTTTTAACGCCCTTCTTTTTGATCCGCAGCAAGCCAGAGCAGAACAAGAAGAGGAGTTTATCAGCAACACGCTGTTTAAGAAGATCCAGGCTTTGCAGAAGGAGAAAGAAACCCTCGCTGTGAACTACGAAAAGGAGGAAGAATTCCTTACCAACGAACTCTCTCGCAAACTTATGCAAGTAAGTGCCGAGTTTCAGCAGAGACTGGGCCGGCTTATAGTTTTCCTGCAAAACATGTCGAATCGAGACTGCACATGCTGCTGGGCGACATGACGACATAATATATTCATATAGAGATCAATTCTGACATGTCAGTATTTTATAACAACAATAAAACTGACTGACATGAAGCGGTCTGAACGTGTATTTATACACATGAGGGTGAGGTCAAAAATTTCCCGCTGTAGAATTTATTTTAAATGCATAATTTCTTTTCATAATCTTTTTGCTGTTCAATACACTTTGTCCATCTGTCGACAATATTCCGTATTCCCTCATTAAAAATGCACCACTGTCTTCATTTCTTTATCAGAATTGAATCTTCGTCCTCGTAGTTCTGCTTGCAGGGGACCAGACAGGTGAAAGTCAGATGGAGCCTTAACACCTCAAAATGATGTTTTAGCAGTGCGTCGACAGTGTGGGTAGAAGTGTGCGGACCTGCATTGTCATGCAAGATCACATTGCCCATGGATAGCAGTTCTCTGCGTTTAATCTGAAGTTTAGGATTCGACTCTTTAATAACCGTCTCACTGTAACAAGCACTGTTGATTGAATTTTTTTTCTGATAATGTTCCAATTCTGGCCCTTGAGAATTCCAGAAGTCTGTAAACATCAGTTTTCCAGCTGATGGCTGACTTTTGAACTTTTTCCCGGTCTGCGATTGACGATGTTTTTCCGTTTCGTACTCTGCCGTTTACTCCCAGACTCGTAGTTATTTTTAAAGAATCTAGTTACAAATGAACTGATGTTCACACTTGCACAGCATTGACTAGGGAGACTGATCATTTACTATTGCTCATTTAGTTTTTATTATTATTATTTTTAAAGAAATGCAGACATCAATCTGTAAACATCTTATTAGTAAACCTGTATGTTGTGTTTCAGGTAGAGTCTTAATGGATCAAGATATGATTTTGACCTAGATATGATTTTTGTTATACTTTAACCAGGTCTGCGAGATGAAAAACGTCCAGAAACTGCACTTGTAATGGATTCATTATGCAGCTATAAAGCATCGCTGTCACCTGTTTTAAACTTATAATTAGGTTTTCTGTAATGACATGCACTGTGAATCGGGGATATTGGCAACAACAATGTGACAAACTATCCTGACCGGTTCCTTTTTTTAAAAAAATTTTTATTTAAAGACCAAACCGTGCCAAAAATCAAACTGAACAAACACCCTGGCTTCGGAAACTTTCCGCCTTGTTCTTATCATATCTGCATTGAAACGGTGCATGGAAGCACAAATTTCTCTTAACACAGGTCTCTATACAGGTTTACTCTATGGAAATGCACAGGACCGTAAGAGTACTGTGAACAGTTTGATTATTGTGGTAGCTCTTTAATATCAAATCATGTTTCGAAAGAGGAAACTAGCTGGGATGTTCAATGATGCGAATCCAAAAGAACTTTATTTTCTTATGTGATCTGACTTCAGTATCATGTATCACGCGCAGCAAAGCAGCGGCTGTTAAACCACAGTTCATGTCAAGTGAATGTGTTTTTTCTCTAAAAAAAAGTCATTAGATTTGTCGAGGCGTGAAATTATTGCCTCAGTGCTTTTGCTGGCAAAAACAAAACAACAGAGGAGCTGAAATTATTGCTAAACATTTGAGAACGGAGTAACGGTATACATTTCAGCTTGCTAAGAGGTGTGATGCGGCAAGATGTGCAAGCGGAATATCACTACGTACCGAGGTGTGTCATCTGTGTGTACTATGTATAGACCGCGTGTATAGACTTTACAACAATTGTGATGATTAATAATGAATACCTAGTCAAGTTACCTAACCAAGTTAGTCCTCTTCTTACTTATGTTATAGCTGTGGAAAACGTTGCATTCTCTCTCTCGCTCAAAACGCAACCATAATTAATTAATAATACAGAGAACCCAGATAGTGTTCTCTATTCCACTGTCCTCAAGACTTTGCCATGATAAGAAACAGTTTAAGTCTTACTACAAGGATTCTATTTATTTATTTGTTTATTTATTTACAGTAGTAAAAAAGTATCCTGAATTTAGATTTTTTTTTTGCATATTTGTCACATTTGAATGATTGAGATCTTCAAATTGTAATATTATCACGCACAGATAACCCGTTTTTTTATTTATTTATTTTTACAAAAAACAAATAAATACAAAATACAGTTTTTAAATGATGATTTCACTTATTAAGAGGAAAGAAGCTGTCCAAATCTACCTGGCCCAATATGAAAAAGTAATTGACTTGTCTTAATTGATGGAACCATGAATTCTGTACCAGAAAATTCTGAAAGCGAATGTCTAGCCATCGGTTCGTGACCTAAGACTCACTTTGGTTATGCAGCAGGACAATGATTCGAAACGCACCAGCAAGTCCACGTCTGAATAAAAATTACGCATTTGGAACTTGAATCCGATTGAGATGCTGTGGCATGAGTTTAATCAGGCCGTTCATGCTTGAAAACCCTTCAAACAGTACAATTCCGCAAAGAAGAGAGGTCCAGAATTCCTCCACAGCATGTGAAAGACTTTGTGTCAGGAAGGGCATCCGGCATAAAACCTGTGCCAAGCTTGTATTTGCAGACCAGATGGTCTGCTGTGGCGACCCCTTACCGTGAGCAGCCCGATAGATTAATAACAACAATTTATACACGGATGCACCGATTTATTTTTCCGTACACTGGGTATTGGCCTTTTTGGCTACCAACGGACTGTCAAAAAGATAACGTTGGCCAATACCAGGGTCCAACGTTGGTTAATTACGGTACGATAACACTATTCTACCTAGTAGCAGTTTTGGGAGCAATCCAACAGGTGATGCCTCCCCTTACATCGATAAAATGCACGTTTTGTTGGAAAATGTCTCTGGAGGAAGATCAGCGATATGCAGTCTGTTCCAGTGACATTTCAGGATGAGCCAAAATTGTTATATTTGCATGTAAATTACATGTAAAATTGATGTTTTACCAAAAAAAAATATTTTGGGTAAATACAGAAAAAATTATAATGAGAGAGTATAAGGGCTTTTAAAACGGTTTTACTATTTACAGAATAGATGTTGTGAGAGAAGAAAATATGAAACGTTATTTCATAAGTTTGAATGGGTGAAGTTGTTCTCAGAGATAATGTGGTTGAGAACCCTTACAGACTTTTAGAACTGTTTTATTTATATATATATAAATATATATATAAATAAAATGAAGTTTGGTTATTTGTTTTTTTTGGCTGGCACAAAATGTCAACTAAATAACAAACAGCAAACGTTGTTCTCGGCTGTTGGCCAAATAATTATTTTAAACACTGGCGTCAGAATCGGCCAAGAATTTCACAGAGAGCGCATTCATATGCATTTATTATTACTAACTCACTCTTAGTCTCTATACAGTTTATCCTGTACAGAGTTACGGAAATCCTGGATCCTATCCCAAGTGACTGGACAACCTGGACAGGATGCCACCCTGTCAGACCACAAGCACAAACTCTCTCACTCACTCGCACACTATGGGAAATTTGTAAATGCCAATTAGCCTACTGCGCAAGTCTTTGGGCTGGGGGAGGAAACTGGGGAACCCGGAGGAATCCCATCAAGTATGAGAACATGCAAACTCCACACACACAGATCCGAGGGCAGGGGAGGGACGAGGCGAGGCTTAACACCTACGCCACCAATGTTTGTTTATTAGTCGTAGATAATACAAGTGTTTTAATGCATAACTGGTGGTGTGCGATAAGGTCTAAGAGCCTGTCGCATTCCAGTATGCAAATGGGGGTAGAAGGGTGACTATGCAAATCAAAAATAACAGTTTGACACAAATTACCAAATGCTGATTTGTGAATGCCAGGTGCATTGGTGTTTGTTTTTTATGGTCTAACTGCATTTTTGTGGAACTGCCCCACAAGCAATTATTATTTTTGTTCCTTTGAAAAGATTCTTTAAAATACGTTGAGTGTTACTCACTTATCCGTGTAGACTTGAGTCGAATTGGCAGTGTAGACGTTACAGATTGGCCTTTATCATCTGAAGACGGTGTAGGAGTGACTGGTAGCTTTGCATTTCTGTGACTGGTAGCATTTCTTTTCCCTGCGGTACATCAGACGAGGCAGCAAAGTGGCACTGTCACTGTTGGTCACCCATCTGCAGATACAAGGATCTGGTCGTACTGACCTCGCTCTTGTTTCTGCATTAAATAGAAAAGAGAGGAAAAGCACGATGTGTTTGCATTTTTCTGAAATGAATCTTACAATGTGGATACTTCTAGCCAGGCAATTAGGCAGTGAGTCATACGCTCTCAGGGAACATTTTAGTGGGGTGGATTTTGTTGGACTGCCTCTCAAGGTCATACCCCATGCTTTCCGATGCTTGCTTTATTTATTTATTTATTTATTTATTTATTTATTTATTAATTATTTTTATCGTTAAGTAAAGTTTTTGAGTTGCCTGGAACAGAGCAGTTTCCTTCTCCTCATTGATATGCAGCCATCAACATGAATATTTCATAGAGGATCTCTACAGTGCAACAGTCCTAAAACTGCGTGTCTGTTTTCTTTCTCTCTTTCTTTCCTCTCTCCCTTAGCTCCAGCATGAGAAAGCCGAGCTTGAGCAGCACTTGGAACAAGAGCAAGAGTTCCAGGTCAACAAACTAATGAAGAAGATCAAGAAGTTAGAGAACGACACCATCTCCAAGCAGCTCACCTTGGAGCAGGTACACATGCAGTTGAATTCAGTGTCTGTACTCTGGGATGGGAATCACCAGGGAACAGGCGAGAGGTTTATCATGATACCTCGGTGGATATACGGTACCACATCCTACCTCACAGGACGCTAAGCAGCCTGCCGATGTGTGAATAGTTTAGAGCACCACCTGTAGGATTATAGAGGAACTGCAACATGTTAGCATCTAACGCAAATGCGTATATATTAACCATTTTAAAAAAAAAAAGGAAAAGATTTAGGTGTTGGTGTGTGGTTGTATGTGAATCGCCGAAGCAAAATAATTTTTTCCCTATCAATCCATAACTGAATTGATTTCCCCAAACACCCCACCCCCAACTCTAGTCTATACTAATATACTTAATACTGGGTAGGGCCTTGTTTTGCTCACATAAACAGCCTTGTGCATCCCACAAGATGTTGGTAACATACCTTTCACATTCTTTTTCCATGTCAACATTCCTGCAGATTGACTTGCTGCAGGGTGACTATCACTTTCCTGTTCAGAAATGTTCTGTTCATTTCAGGTACATGCCAGCAGACAACACTGACTAAACCTTGCCATCATGGTCACGAAACAAGTAGAATATGATTTTTTTTTTTTTTAATTTTTGGCCATGAAAAGATGCACATGCTTAGCGATGATACTCAACAGGCTGTAGCGTTCAAGCGATGATTAATTTCTGTTAACAGGACCAAAGTGTGACACAAAAAACATTCCCCACACCATAATACCACCACCACCAGTCTGGACTGTTGGACAGTTTGAGGTCCTGGATTCATGCTGCTGATACTAACTTTAACTATCCGGCCTGAATGTTTTTCTTTATTGTAAATTCTGAGTAAACCCTGAGGCCTGATCTGACTGAAAATCAGCCATTGTCAAAATACTCAGATCTGCTCACTTGGCACCAGCAATCATGCCATGGTCAAAATGACTGAGATGCCCATATAATGTGTCGTCAGACTTTCGGCAGCCTCCATCGAGAAGTTTTTAGCGTCCTGACACAACCCTGCCATTTTATCCGTGCTTGGGACCGCCATCACTGCATCCAGTGGCTGGTGTTTGGGCATCGGGTGGGAACTGAACCCTATGGGATGAAAAATGTCTGACCAACTTGATACGGATGTAAGGCATAACGAACACCCAAATACTGATGTAGTATTTGAATACTGGTGCTACAAGTGGTTAACCAGGAATTCAAATACTCATGAGCACTCCCAGTCTGACCAAGGAAACCTACAACACCAGTATTAAAACTTTAATTCCCGTCCTATTTCATGTTGCGCTTAGTCACAGTGTATTTCCTTTTTCAAAATGGCAGTTAAAATAATTATCGATAATTGAGCCGTAATCACCTACCTGGCCGTGCTCCCAACTCTTTGTGTCTGACTGTGACTCCCAAAGTACGTAGGTTGGTTATTTCATAACCAGCTCATAATCCAACGTTGGCTCTATGTCTAGCTACCGTGCATATTATTCTGGAACAGCGACTGATTTGGTTGCGTTGACCTAAGACTTGACTCGCATGTGAAAGTCTGACACTTGATGAGTTCACAAAACCATATTTATACGTTCATGAGCTCTGCAGAAAGCAACATTTTAAAGCAAGTGCCTCATTTTAAATAGTTTGCCTCAGAATATAGAATAGATTATATCTCCAACTTTAAACACTCGGACAGCCATTTGGACCCGTTTCCCACATTTAAAGAAAACACCGGGAGCTACAAAACCCTTTTGACATCCAAAATGAAGATAACACTGCATACATAATTTTTTTTAACCTTTATGCTATGTATAAAAATATAGTGTGTTGCATTTATGAACTCAATTAACTAAAACAAAAAGAAAGAAAACCAAATTAAATTTCTTCATGCAACAAAAACATTTCTGAAATAAAAAAACTGAAATGATCCACCTGCAGCAAATCAAAAATGCTGTTTGCTTCTGCGTGCCGTCATCCTTTTATCGTGAGTACTGGAGCGTGCAGTCAGCTGTCAACCTGAATAAAACCGGGGCTCAAAAAGCTCAATTAATCACATGCCAGCAAGTGTCGCACATCGCCAGTTCTGACGCATATTTGGAGCAATAAAACTGAAAAAAAAAATTAAAGCTACAGGGAGCTGCAGCAGAGGGATGAAAGAGCCACATCCGGCTCCGGAGCTGCGGGTTGCCAACCCCTGGTTTAGTGTCTACTAGAGACAGGCAGGGAAAAATTGATGCAGTTACATATTGCGATTCTTTTTCATGGAAAAGCAGGCAAGAAACCTACCACTGAGTATTGGTGGCTCATTGATGGATTTCTCGTCTGCCATGTAGAAGGCTTGGGTTCGATTCCCAGCTAATGCCCAAACCCCAGGGACTGGATGTGTTGCCGGTCCCAAGCCCGGATAAAATGGGTAATAAAATGTGTCAGGAAGTGCACATTTTTAAGGGTGTAAAACCTGTGCCAAGTTGGTTGTGCGGATTGGTTGATCCGCTGTGGTGATCCCTCGATGGTAGCAAACATCCATCTTCATCATCATCATACATGTTTGCATTTGAGGTGGTAAAGTTGCAGTTCCTCTACAATCCTACAGAGGGCAGGCAGGCAGGCAGAACAGCATCCTGTGTGGTTGAAGCGAATTATTAGAATGAGGGGTATTCATGATATCATATCGGCTAGTCCGTGGTGAATCCCATAGTTGATGTGGGGAAGCATCTCAGCCCCCATAACAGCAAGCCCTGTTGCATTTTCTTCCTTAAACACATCTGACCCGTCAAAGCGGTCCGTATTTTCCGCGTCACCCAGCTTTATCACAGTCATTAGTGATCTCATGGGCGTGATGAGGGACAAGCAAGTTTGCGTTCTGCTTGAATATAATTTTTTTTCTTTTTTTTCCAGCTCAGACGAGAGAAGATTGACTTGGAGAACACATTGGAGCAAGAGCAGGAGGCACTGGTCAACCGACTGTGGAAGCGGATGGACAAACTTGAAGCTGAGAAAAGGTCCGTGGTGGTCATAGTTCCTGGAGAAGTTTTATTGCTTTAATGTTTAATTTTTGTTAATTTTTTTTGTGTTTATTTTATATTTTTATTTACTTAATTATTTTTTTAACCCAAACTTTTCTATTATAGACCCAAGACATAAAAACCTATTAAAAATCTTTATTTTTTTTTTTTTGCGAGCACGTGTAAACCAGCCCTTCCCAGTCTGTTCCTTGCCAACTTGAGATTGTTTATCAACAAGATAGATAAGATCAAAGTAAGAACTACTTAAAAGTAAGACCGAAATGGCTGAACCATAGTATTTCCGGATGCTGCAGTCGAATTAGAAAAGGAGGATTGTGTGTTTGTGCATGGTGCGACATCTGGAGATCCTTACAGTAAGATGCATACTGTTCGCCGTAATTCACAAATCTCAATCTCCCCACATTATGAGCAAAGTCTCAGCAAACATTCTAAGAGTATGTAACGTAACTCCATCTGCACACCTTGGAGAGTCAGATCATAATTCCCACCTCTGATCCCAGCTTTTAGACTGCAGAATTACTCATGTTCAATTCAGTTGTAAAGCTAAAGTATAAAATGCTAGAGTTCTGAAAACTTTTTTTTTTTTTTTTAAAGGATGGTGGTCTTAAAATTGTAACAAAACTAAAAATATAAAATCAGCATATTTATAAAATCGTGATACTTGCACAGTCGCAAAATATGAATCAAATCTCCACCTAAGGTATCGTGGTAATATCATATCGGGTGATTCCCATCACTCAGTGGTAACATCTTGGTCCTGATGTGTCCCTTGGACATAGGATTCTCCAAGAGAAACTGGACCAGCCGGT
>JAAGKR010004234.1:0-20728 GCA_011419295.1 Clarias macrocephalus | reverse complement strand
AGAGGGCAGGCAGGCAGGCAGAACAGCATCCTGTGTGGTTGAAGCGAATTATTAGAATGAGGGGTATTCATGATATCATATCGGCTAGTCCGTGGTGAATCCCATAGTTGATGTGGGGAAGCATCTCAGCCCCCATAACAGCAAGCCCTGTTGCATTTTCTTCCTTAAACACATCTGACCCGTCAAAGCGGTCCGTATTTTCCGCGTCACCCAGATTTATCACAGTCATTAGTGATCTCATGGGCGTGATGAGGGACAAGCAAGTTTGCGTTCTGCTTGAATATAAATTTTTTTCTTTTTTTTCCAGCTCAGACGAGAGAAGATTGACTTGGAGAACACATTGGAGCAAGAGCAGGAGGCACTGGTCAACCGACTGTGGAAGCGGATGGACAAACTTGAAGCGGAGAAAAGGTCCGTGGTGGTCATAGTTCCTGGAGATGTTTTATTGCTTTAATGTTTAATTTTTGTAAAAAAATTTTATTGTGTTTATTTTATATTTTTATTTACTTAATTATTTTTTTAACCCAAACTTTTCTATTATAGACCCAAGACATAAAAACCTATTAAAAATCTTTAGTGCGATGAATCTACACCTTTAATAACTCAAAAACAGGAAGGCTTCTGAGCTTTTTATCTTGGTTAATTTTAATATGTATGACTGATGCCTGAAATCTCACAGCTTTCACATTTAATCTTCTTGGGAGATCTAACAAAAACTGTTGCCCTTGAGGGTTGCCACCAGCAAGGACGCGAGGGAGAAGTGAGCCAGGCTTCATGTTAGACTAATTGCGAGCACGTGTAAACCAGACCTTCCCAGTCTGTTCCTTGCCAACTTGAGATTGTTTATCAACAAGATAGATAAGATCAAAGTAAGAACTACTTAAAAGTAAGACCGAAATGGCTGAACCATAGTATTTCCGGATGCCGCAGTCGAATTAGAAAAGGAGGATTGTGTGTTTGTGCATGGTGCGACATCTGGAGATCCTTACAGTAAGATGCATACTGTTCGCCGTAATTCACAAATCTAAATCTCCCCACATTATGAGCAAAGTCTCAGCAAACATTCTAAGAGTATGTAACGTAACTCCATCTGCACACCTTGGAGAGTCAGATCATAATTCCCACCTCTGATCCCAGCTTTTAGACTGCAGAATTACTCATGTTCACTTCAGTTGTAAAGTTAAAGTATAAAATGCTAGAGTTCTGAAAACTTTTTTTTTTTTAAAGGATGGTGGTCTTAAAATTGTAACAAAACTAAAAAATATAAAATCAGCATATTTATAAAATCGTGATACTTGCACAGTCGCAAAATATGAATCAAATCTCCACCTAAGGTATCGTGGTAATATATCATATCGGGTGATTCCCATCACTCAGTGGTAACATCTTGGTCCTGATGTGTCCCTTGGACATAGGATTCTCCAAGAGAAACTGGACCAGCCGGTCTCCGCTCCTCCATCCCCGAGGGACATCTCCATGGAGATCGACTCTCCGGAGAACATGATGAGACACATCCGTTTCCTGAAGAACGAGGTGGAGAGGCTGAAGAAGAACCTGCGCACCGCTGAACTCCAGCGTAAGTGCTAGAGCCCACTGAGGCTTGGTTTTGTAGGATGAGGCATAGCAGGAGTGCCAGAGACGTGCTGTGTGATGAACTGCAAAATTGTATGGGATGGAAAATGAGAGACAGTTTTGATCACCCTGATGCGATAGGAAATGCTTACCCGATGTGATCGCTGTAATCGTTTGTATCAATCAGGTTAGGCCAGGGGTGTCAAACTTCGTTCCTGAAGGGCCGCAGACCCGCAGGGTTTTGTTCCAACCCTGCTCCAACATATATGCCATGTAGTTTTCAAATAAGCCTTAATGATTTGATTAGGTGGATCAGGTGTTTTTAATTATGGTTGAAGCTAAACTCTGCAGGTCCTCGAGGGTTGGAACAAAACCCTGCGGGTCTGCGGCCCTTCAGGAACGGAGTTTGACACCCCTGGGTTAGGCTGTGGGGTCATGGTTATTATGCAAAGCGCTAAATGTTAACATGGTAGCAAAACCTAAAGTGAGTTTTCAGATACAATCATAGAACATCATTTTTCATAATACTTAATGCTTCTTAATATACATACACATTACAATTTTTATCAGATAAAAATAAACATTTTGTTTAATACAATTTTCTGCCATTTTATGTAGTGTCCATAACTTTTTTTTTTTTTTTCCCCAATGATCTGTCATTCAGATGAAACTTGGCCTATTTAGATTTCACATGAAAAGACAAACTAGAAAAAATTTATTATTCTAAAGTGTAAAATTATGCTATTGCAACACGAATTTGACATAGTTACGGACACTACAGATTTTTTTTTTGCTTTGTAAGCTTTTATGAAAAAAACATTCATCACTCATGCAAAGCACTGGAAATTTAATTATACAGTATATGTGTTAACAATAATTGTTGGGCAAATTATTATAACAATAATAATAATAATAATAAAAATTATATATATATATATATATAAATAAAATTTTTTTTTTATTATTTATTTATTTTTTTATGGCCATAAGGTGTGTGTCTAATTTGGAGCATTTAAACAAAACCACTGTTAGTAATTTTGGTGAAACATCTTTATTTTTTTCACAGCATCCTTTAATTTTAGCAAAAAAGTTTACAGGTGATATGCTTCTAGAAGCTTACACCAATTTAATATCAATGCTGAAAGAAATCTGAACAAATAGCATTTTTAATTATGATAGTTTGAAGTGAGACATTATAACACTGAAAAAAAAAGTCATCTTTGGGGCACATGACGTTAGCTGACGTTAGCAACTTGACATTTTTTAGGGAAGCAAGATTGTTCACTTCCATGTTGCATAAACTTCAGAAGTAGCGTCTTTGGCACACACATTTTCTGTACTGTATGTGTGTATATAGAACATAAAAAAAAAAACCTGCAAACTCTTTAAAAATCAAAGAAAATGATTCCGCGTGTCTGTCGTGAATGTATGATGAGCTGTTACCATCTTTTTTACGACTTAAGTTAACAGGAAGTGCTCGACACTGCGCTCTTATGCATTCGTGCATTGGAGAGGAGTGTTTACCTTGTACACAGTAGCTGAGGGAAAGTACAACAGCAAATGTTTATCCATGTGCAGTTCTAATGTAGATGTAAGAACAGTGAAATACAAAGTTATTTTTGGAACACATCCAGAGGAGAGCAGCAGAAAAGCTTGAACGTAGAAGAGAAAAATCAAATCAGCCGTTGGCTATGTATTGCATGTTTCAGCTATTCTTTGGAATCAGAATTAATTTAACATCCTTGAATATGCCTCTATATACGTATTTATCATACGGCTATCCGTCACTGCTCTTGGGTAGAGTGTGGGCTAAAATCAAGTCCTACATTTTCATAGAGGACAGAATAGTAACTCTGGCACATCAGACGTGCATTTCATTAAATTTAAAACGTTTGACACGTTGTTCGAGGTGATTTATAGCTAAAGCAGAATTTTCCGAACTCAGCACAAGGACTGGATTATTAGACATTAGCTGATGAAGTGGGAGTTTTGGGTCAGTCACCACTAGATGGCGGAATAAATCAGGTGCACCTTTGCCAGCACAGTTGTGCTGATGAAATCCTCGGGTCAGTTTCCTCACGCTGCAGCTGGGTACCATGGGGAATGGATATTATGTCAGTAAGAAATTCAAGGCTTGAGTAAGATCTCTAAAATGGTAAAAATAACATTTAAAAAATGATGGTGTAACTGTCTGTCTTATCAGCAGATTGCAAGATTACGTCCCAAGAGGGGGAAAGAAAAAGCTTGGATTTTTCTCATCTCCAAAATTTGGACAGAACAAGGGATGCAATGTGGAAATTATTTTGTGTAGTTCTGCATTAAAGGTTTTTTTTTTTGTTAGTTTTTTGTTTTACTTTTAATAATGTTTAAGACCATGCATTCGATGTGCAGCCTCTCCACTCTCTAATTACATGAACGTTCATGGAAATGAAGTGCAAGTGCGTCCCTTTCACACATGAACAAATGACGAAACTTCAAACTCATTCAAGGGTGCTTTTACTTGTTTACAAGTTAACAGGTTATCTAAACCGCTCTGTTGTTAATGGGTTCACAGACACCGAGAAGCGAGCACAGTACATCGAGGAGGAGCGGATCATGCGGGAGGAGAACATTCGGCTGCAGAGGAAGCTGCAGCGGGAGGTGGAGAGGCGCGAGGCTTTGTGCAGGCAGCTTTCAGAAAGCGAGTCCAGCTTGGAGATGGACGACGAAAGGTACTCGTCCCTCCCCTACTCCTTTACTCCTTGGTTTGCGCATTAATGCAGAGAAAGTTAGCAGCGGGATGTCTGCTTGTCAGATGATTTCAGTTCAATCGATAGAAATCATATTTTAAATGTATAACTTGCACTAAAGCTCTGCGAGTGCAAACTATCAGCAGTGCAGTGTTTTGGTTTCCAAGACTGGAACTTCCAAACACTGTTTGATTAGGCATAGACATTAGTCTTAATCTCCACCTTATAATCTTAGAATAATCAGATCTAAAATCAGTGCAAACTGATAAAAACTAAAAATATTATGCCCCCATCAAATGTCTCTTCTTTTTTCTTTTCTTCCTGTAGGTACTTTAACGAAATGTCAGCCCAAGGTCTTCGTCCCCGCACTGTCTCCAGTCCGATCCCTTACACTCCGTCCCCAAGTTCGAGCAGACCCATATCCCCAGGTACAGTGATCATGGCAAACAAATGCCGTACAAATGCCGTTTGGTTTTGCGGCTCTTTAATAAACAGATGATTTCTGCAGGTGTTGGCTTATTTTGATAATCAATTAATCTATCGATCAATTATTGAACCGATTAATCAGATTATAAATGACGCAGTTACTCAATAGCTCTTATTTAGGTATCCAGCTTTCAAATTTAGCTTGAGGTTGTTTTGTGCATGGGGTAACTAACACAAGATAATAAAGATGAATTAAAATTAAACTATTAAAGCTTAAAGATGGCAGATGACTCTTGTGGGAGTTAAGTTCAGAAATATAAAAAAAACTGAGGTTCAAGGTGCCTTCCGATCAGCCTGAAATGTACCCTGCAAATACTTCCCAAGGTGTTCGGCCAACTAAACAACAGGCTTTCACTTCACCAGGAAAGGGAATGAAAAATTTCCCATAAGTCAATGCGTCTTGCTTATGCGCGGAAAAAAATTGAGCTCGAAAAAATGTGTATTTATTATTATTATTATTATTGAGGACGCAACATGTACACAATAATTGTACGACATGTTGTAATCTGACACAATCATTTCAATTTAGTATTATATTGGGTAGTAATCTGAAAAAAATGAATAAAATCAAATAATTTATTTACAAGTTATACAAATTTCAATAGTATATGTTTTATAACAGTATCAGTTTTTGTTTCAATAAACATAAAATATTTAAAGTACACATTGTGAAATTTCCACAGCAGCAGCGACAGGTATCCGAGGTGTTTGTTACCATGGTAACGCAAGGAGGAAGTGACTGCGCAGGGTGTTCCCGAATGGAATATGGAGCACCCTGTGAAGTGCACTTCGGGATGGAACGCAGCTTAAGTGTCTCACGGAGCGAAGTGTGAACCTGAAACAAAAACTCACAGCGACACACAGTCACAAATTATCCACATTCTCTTCAGGTGTGAATTCTTTCCTACTTGATACTCTCGTCCTTCACAAAGCGGCACTTGGCCACGCCCTCCGCGCACACAAAGTCTTTCCATTTCGTTCTAGCTGATGGTTTGGACAAGTTAAAGAGTGAAATGTTCTCTCACTTTACTTTGTGAAGGTGTTCGCCATCGCTCTGTTAATCTGTTAAAACCTCACACCTACACGTCCGAGCCTTCACAATTCATGTGAGAATCAGGATGACCTCATCAACCAACTGATAATCTAATTATTTGGCGGCGAATTTAATTATCAACAACCCTTTATAGAAATTCACCTAACATGCTCCATATTAGAGCCTGTGTCTATGACGTGAACAATGTGCTGTGTTTTTCTGGCAGGGCTGTCATATGCCAGTCACACAGTGGGCTTTACCCCTCCGGCCACGCTGACCCGCGCAGGCATGTCTTACTACAACACGCCGGGTCTGCACGTGCACGTAGGAGGTTCACATGGGATCGCGGTGAGTCACGACCATCATCATCTGTAAACCTAGAGCATTCTTTCCTCTGTTGTGGCTCACTCTGAATGCGTGTATGCTCATCAGCAGTCTCAGGTTATGATTGTAGATAAACATCATGGAATGTGTTGAGTGGACGTGGTTGTGTGTGAGAATGAACTGCAGAGATCATAAAACCTTATGACAAAAAAAGTAGTGCGGATTAGCGAATAAAACCCTGTCAAGGTATACGGTCTCTGCCTTGTGTACTAGAAAAGTAGTTGTAATAATGATAATACAGAAAATGTATCTCAAAATGCAGCACAAACAACCAGAAACACTTTTGATCCAATGGAGTGCTGACTTTTTATTTTTGTGCATTTTTAATATTGTTATAATGTTAGATTTATTACATCAGGAAACAGGGAACGCATCCAAACTATACCTCTTTATTCGTGCTTAGCATGCTCGTTGTGATCTGTTTGAATCATTCTTCAAACCTGATTGGTTTCTTAAACAATATGTTCAGCTCTACTAAATATGTGCATATTGCTTAATCTTATTTTCCAGGTTGTAAGCATTTTTCGCATAATATCTGAAACGCACTTCTTGTGCCAAAGCCTGTTTTGCCTGCTTTTGAGTGTGTTGGGTTTTTTTTTTTTTTCGTTTTGTTTTTGTTTGTTTGTTTTTTTAGTTTTTTTATAAAAAAAACTGTTCTTCTCTGACAGAGGCCGTCCCCAAGGAGAAGCAACAGCCCGGACAAGTTCAAGCGTCCGACGCCACCTCCTTCCCCCAACACGCAAGCCGGAGCACAGCCTGGACCCCCTCCTCCTCCTCCACCGCCCCCTGCAGCACCAGTGCAGCACCAACCATCCTCACAGCCATAATGCATGAGCTCAGAGTGGACTCGGACCAGAGCTACTGTATTCCCGCCAAGCCAAAGGCTTATCTATTCTATGTACATGGAGTCAGCATCTTCCTATTGCACTGAGAATCAAATAGGCTTCACGGTTAATGTGTTGTGGGTTTTTTTTTTTTTTTGTAATCCATTTTGGTTTCGAATGCAATTCAGTGGTCTTGTCGCATTGATTCCAACACTAAACCTGCCTTTTTTTTTTTTCTTTCCCCTCCCCTTCCCCCGACTAGAAGTCATAAGAATCTGTAGAAATGCAGAAACGCTTCTGGCAGAGCGTGATAAAGGGAGTGAAAGTAAATCGATTTCCTGCTCAGCTTTTTAAAGCGCATGTAAAGCAAAAGCACTACCGAGAGAACTCCCATCAGCTTTGCTTACAGAAAAGAAAATATGTGAGAAGTGTTTAAATGATTTTAGAGCATTTTTCCATATGAATGAGTCTTCTAGCAGAAACACTTTAGACACACGCAGCCAGCCAGGTGCTTCCGAGGTCTGCTTTCAAACGCACCAGATGGGCTGGGTAGGGAAAGTGCAGCTAATGGCTTTTAAAGGATGCAGAAGAGCAACCATGCACACTCGCTCAAATGACCAATTAGCCAGAGGTGTATACGCTGCGGATGCTGTTCTGTTCACACCTAACGGTAAACCAACCATGCTCACGTGGCAGTAGGTGTTTGATTTAAAAATAATAATAATAATAATAAAAAGAAGCGCATGCGTAAAATGCAGCCAGGGCTCGATGAGATAATTGATTGCTTACTGTACACAAGTGATATGTATATTATTTTTTCGCTCGGCGTGTGAAAGCATTCTTAATAGTGCAAAGGGAGAAAGAACGGTTTACTTATATGCTGCTTGTTGGTTTATCACAGTTTGCATCTGTTTAACTGTAAAACGTGTACCAATACACCAGTTCATTCTTTCGTCACGTCTTCGGTCGAAATGTCTCAGGCTAGGCAGAAGGACCCAAGTGTGTATGTTGTTCTCGTACCCATTTCTCACACACATCCTACTCTTAACAATGTCTGTAAATGGTACCACTGTGACTTCCTCCCCTCTCCTTCGTAATTTGTTCTCTAGTACAGATTTGTGAATTTATTTGGGAAAAGGGAAAGAACGAATTACACCGGTCTTAAGTCGGTCACAGAGAGAAAGTGTAAATAGACATATCCCATTTTGTAAGCGTTGTAAGAATTATAATAATTATGCCGTGACACAAATTCATCTTTTTTTTTTTTTTTTTTTTGAAGGATTTGAAATATCTCCCTATGATTGGTATGTATCTGTGATCTCGTCTTCAACCTTCCCGTCCTGGTTCTTACTCATTTGTTTACACATGCATACATACATACATACATACATACAATCTGTTCCGGGTTACCAAATAGCATTCGGTTTGTGCAGCTTATAAACAAAAATAATGTAAAAAGGCAGAACAATAAAACACAAAGCACTTACTGTTTATTGTGAAGAACGCTAATTTATTGTGAAATTACAACAGATCAAAATGTAAAATGATGAAATTTCTGGTACTGAGCAGTTCCGTTGTGATTAAGGCACCGATGTTTAGCGAGGATGCCTCTGAAGTGTGGCGTTTTTGGAGAACTGTCTCGATATAAAACCCATTTGCGGTTCATAGGTGCATCAGTTTCCCTCTTTTTTTTTTTTTTTTCCTTCTTTTTTTTTCCTTCCTTTAGAGATCCTCGAAACATTTGTTGTTTTTTCCTTTTTATTTTGTTTTATCATTTCAATGTAAATATTTGTTTCATCGTGTAAAGGAAAAAGACATTATACTTTGTTTTACCATGAGGTGTTTCTAGAACATTTCAAGTTTGTGTTCGAATTTTACTCGAAAGTAAGATTTCGCTCATTTTGGTTATCCTTGTCGTTTTCTTTTTAAGACTGTTTGACAAATGAATGTAACATTTGCTCATGTTTTACTGCTATCTTCAGTGGATGGAACACCTTTGAGCCTTAACTCACTGTGGTATTGCTAAATGTAAGCATTATCTAGCTTATCCCAACATCAATTAATTAAAGCCTTAATAATGTGGATCCATTTGTCTGGACGTGATCGGGTTTGTTATTATCGTGAAGACTTGTGAAGTGGGTTTCTGAGAAATGTTTACCACAAAGGTTGGGTAGGATGAGATAAGAACTGTACATTGTACACATTTTGCCTTGGATAAAACTATGACAAAAACTGATTTCACATATGAAATGGTTCATTTTTCAAATCGAACAGTTCTTGCTCTACAGGTACAGAATGTTCAGAAGCTGCTGTGGAAAATGAGCTCTTGACCTTGCACATGGTGTATCAGTAGGAAAGTCCTGTGTCCTTCGTGTGAGCTCTGCATTCTAAATCGTGGTTTTTTTTTATCTGCTTGTGTAAACAGGATCTTAGGTCAGGCAAACTTAGACAGGCTTTGAATGTTTAAAACAAGGTACCCATCACTGAATCCGGGGCCGGGTTGATCAAGGTTGCGGAAGTGTTTTGCACATGGAGATGGCAAAGGTGTTCTTGCATGATTTTGGACTTCAGCACCAGATGACTGTGGATAGAGCTTGAAGTTACATAATCATCTGAATCTGATGATTGTTGTCCATTTTCAGGACATGTACAGCTTAACAAGTGTTACTCCAAATACTAAGTATGAAAAATCAACATACAAGAGAGGAGAACTTGCACATACATGTTTGTAGCTATTGCTATTATAACAGTGTCATGGTATCAAAGTAAAGGTATACGAAATCTTTCAGAATGTAAACGCTTGTCTCTGGGGGTTACGACCCTTGAAATATCAAAGTAAAAGCTTAACTTTGAAATGTGTATGACATGCAAAAAATGTACTCTGAAATTACTGTTTTATTTATTTATTTTTTATTAATGTTTGGTCACCTCAGTGCTCCAGGGCTCCCTAGTTTGAGACTTAGCTCAGTCCAGATAGCGCTTCTGTGGTTGTTCTCCCTGCATCCATGTGGGACTGTTCTCTAGGTTCTCTGGTTTCCCCCACTTAAAAGAAAAAGGAATGACCTCGTGGACTGATTTCCCATTAGTGTGCATGGTGAACTGAAATGAACTGGCATCCCATTCAGTGTGTATCTTAGCCTTATGCTTAGAGTTCATGGGCTAGCCTTCAGATTAGCTTCGACTCTGGCTGGAAATTACAGATGAATTAATAAGTCACATATTGGGTCTGGAGCGGGAACTTAATTCCCATTAAGCCTTATGTTAGACTACTAAAACACGGCAAATGTCTCATACAGTAGGGGCTAGTGGACATCGCCTCAGGTCGAAGCAGGTAAAAAATAAAAATCAATAAATAAATACATAAATCACACACATCTTTGTACAAAAATGCAATTAGTAAAATAAATGACACAATGAAATGGTACCAGGTAACCACAGATCATTCAGGACACTGAAAATATACACACACATTATATATATATATATATATATATATATATATATATATATATATATATATAGTGTGATTAGCTGACATAACTCACTCATCGTCTATACCGCTTTATCAGGTTGCAAGTGCTAACCACTAAGCCACCATGCTGTCATCTTACATAAAGTTGTTAAAGTATTGGACTATGCTTCAGAAGGTCCCAGGTTCAAACCCCCTTGACCACCAAGTTACCACTGTTGGGCCCTTGAGCAAGGCCCTCAACTGCTCAGATGTTTAATGAGATAAAAATGTACGTCGCTCTGGATTGGCATCTGCCAAATGCTGAAATGTAAATTTAAATATATTAACTTGTAATATTTTGCATCTTATAATATTATAAAAATTTATAATAATATATACAGTACATGCTATATACAACATTTACAAATATCTTTGTCCAAGCAGCCTGTATAGATATAGCAGCATCACTAAATGGTGGACCGTAGTCCAGATCCGGACCAAGTGAAAATTCTATCTGGGCCCTGATAAATGAGAAAGAATACAGCAGTAATCTAGTGCTTCCCTCCAGTTTTTCCTCATATGTTCCAAAACCGTGGCAATAATAATAAGCAGTAATGTGAAGGCACTATGAGAAAACATGGGTGATTTGAGAAAACATTTGCGCAGCAGTCCGAGGTGAGGGCATGCAAAATAACCGAAAATTCACAAGAATGAAGGCATAAAGCCAACTGTAGCACTAGGGAACTTGGAGACCAATGGTGATTGTATTTATTCCCATTTGTAACAACGTGGTAGGACCTCTGGTCAACATTCACACACTATGAGCAATTGGGGAATGCCAGTTTGCCTAATCTGCATGTCTTGGAACTGTGGGAGGAGATTGGAGTACTAGAAGGTATGGGGAATGAGGAGAACATGCAAACTCCATGCACACAGACCCCCCAGTCGACCCTGGAGGTACAAGGCACTGTGCCAACTCCAAAAATTATGAACTATTTTATTTATAATAATAATAATAATAATAATAATAATAATAATAATAATAATACAAATATACATACATAAATACATACATGTTATATACAGCTTTCACAAATATATTAAACAGCTTATATACACACACCATAGGGACATAAGTATTTGTCAAACTTATTAATTATTGAATTCAGGTATTTCAATCAAATCAGGATTTTTATCCCCAGTGAAGGGCAATCTTAATGCTTCAGCATACCAAGAAATCTTGGACAATGTTATGCTTCCAACATTGTGACAACAGTTTGGGGAAGGCCCTTTTCCATTCCAACATGACTGTGCATCCAAGTGCACAAAGCAAAGACTATAAAGACATGGATTGATAAGTTCGGGGTGGAGGAACTTGACTGGCCCACACAGAGCCCTGACATCAACCCACTCAAGCACCTTTGGGACAAGCTGGAATGGAGATTGCGAACCAGGCCTTTTCATCCAACATCAGTACCTCATAAATACTCTACAGAATTAATGGGCACAAATTTCCCACATAAATGCTCCAAAATCGTGTGGACAGCCTCCCAAGAAATGTGGAGGCTGTTATAGCTGCAAAAGGGGGACATGCGTCATATTTGGATAAAATATCATGGAAGCTTTGGCCAAAAACTTTTAGTGTATTATAGAATGAGAGGGGTGTTCAAATCAAACCGGGACTTAGGGGGGAATTCCTCCTGAATTGAGGCATAAGACCAAATTCTAGCTCTTTTTTAAAAACGAAAAAAAAAGAAAAAGAAAAAAGGTAACCTTCGTGTGTTTCATGGTTCTTTTTTAAAGAGTTGTCAATCTTACTTTATCCCTTAAAAGCCTGTCAGCAATACATTCACCTCCGGTGTTATATTCGTGTAACTGTACATGCTTAGTCGTTTATGATTTCCACTCATTAATTGTATTTCAGCACCTTTTATTTGACAGATTTAATCTTCTATTCAGAACAGTTTCGTAGTTTAATCCATTCCCCTGGCCACTGTTCGGTGTTCTGGTTGCCATTGGCGACCAGGCCTGTCCTTAGCAACCGTTCATACCTCATACTAGCGTACTACATAGCCGAGTGCACATCAATGAAGGCGTAACAATAAAAAATGTACACTACTTAGTGCGCTAGTACGCTGGTTTGGACGTGTGCGGATGTGACAGTTAGGTTAGTGGTGCCGCTGTCTTCAGTAACCGGTTTGGACCGGAACAGATGCTCGCGCTGCACAATTTGATTACCATTGCTAGCTAATAATGACTTAATAATGCTAATAATAAGAATATTATCATTATTACTGCACATGCGCGACATGATTAGCATCGACTGTGGAGACATTTCTGAGTTTTGATGTCCTGTTTCGTGTCAAACATTTGACAGTTTTGTTGAAGAGATGTCCATCACTTGGAGGGGGGGGATGCTTCCCCCGCCCCCAGCCCCCTCCCTGATGAGGTCGCTTTGTTTCTTGCTGCGAATGACCGGGAAGTTACAGGGAATCGAAATGTGAGCGGACCAGCAGGAACAGCTTCAAACCGGTTTCAGCACCGCCGCAACAAAAGCGGCGCGAGCACGCTGGCTGAGCACACGCGCACAAAGCGCGCGCACACAGCACGCGCACCGACCAGCTGGTGTGACTGAGCTGAACAAGGGGGGGAACAAGACTAGTTTTGTTTTGTCATTTATCATCAACATCAAAAATATATATATAAAACGACATGATTTCACGGTTCGGTCGTGTAGCGGTCCAGAGAGGCGGTTCAGCATCTTAACTGCGCTCAGTACATCTCACCGACCCGCTGCGCATTTCTGGGTGAGTCTTGTTTTTTAAAATAAAAAATAAAAAACTTTCTAAATAATTTCCTTTTAATTGTATTCTCAGTAAGGGTTATAATTGAGCACGAGTCTCACTTTCGTTTTTTATAAGACTTGAGGCTGTTGTTTACATGTTAGACATCCGGTTTAAATGGAAGCAAGTGGTAGTGGAGGTTACAGATCTGCGAGCACAACATGAGGGCACTAGACACGCTGTTTCACATAAGTACACTATTATTGTTATATAAAGCTCAGGACATCCTTGCAGCTAGTCCATGCATGTTGTTCAAACTGAAACAGGGATTGTCATTTAAGTAAAAGCCAAAATAAGAATTCTTACTCATGTTGATGAAGCACTGCTTGTATGGCATAATGCACTGTGTGTCCTGACACCAATCTATCACAACCCGCATGAACCTTCTCTTCTATTTTGTCTATTGGATTGGACGTGTTAGATGGGCCAGCCTTCTTTCCCCATGTTTATCAGTAAACCTTAGCCACCCATGATCCTGTTGCCAGTTCATTAGTTTTCCGTCCTTGGATCACTTTTGGTATGTCCTGGCTACTGCAGCTCGCAAATATCCAGACAAGACCTGAAGTTTTTCAGACTTGCTCTGACCAAATGCTCTAGTCCTCACAATCTGGCCCTTGTCAGAGTCACTTAAATCCTTTTGCTTTCCCATTTTGTCTGCTTCCACCACATTGACTTCAGGAAAAAAGTTTCACTTGCTGCCTAATATAGTCCACACACTTCCAGCCGCCATTGTAGCAAGATAGTGAAAATGTGACTACTGTGAGAAAGGCCACATTGTGATGGCCAGACAACCCAGGTCAGGACAATGCCAAAACTGCAGGTCTTGCTCGATGTTCCCAGGCTGCAGTGGTCCAGAAATATCAAAAGTGATGGAAGAAAACCCGATGAACCGGCTCACTGATGCACATAGGGAGCGAAGGACACACAAGTCATCAATGGTATGGTGGTAAAAGGGAGAGGACGTATTCAATAATAGGCAGGTGGCCATAATTTTATAGCTGATTGATTATTATTATATAATAAGGCTCAGGTATCGTTATAACTAGGCCATGCATGTTGTTCAAGCTGAAACAGGAAATGTCGTTTTTGCAAAAGCCAAAATAAGAATTCGTCCTCATTATTGAAGAAATGTGATTAAAACTGCATGTATGACAAAGTTATATATTGTTTTCATGACATCTTTTCTTTTCAGTTTTTACAGGGTCTCTTTGCTTCCAACAATGAGTCTTCAGAGCTCCAAGAAAGCCCCGGATGGAGGTTGGGGTTGGGTCATCGTGGTGGCCTCGTTCATGGCCCTGCTCCTCGGCTACGGCTCCCCCCAATCTGTCGGAGTGCTGTATCCCGAGTGGCTTGATGCTTTCCAAGAAAGCAAGGGGATGACCGCGTGGGTTGGTTCTCTCGTCTCCGGGGTCGGCCTCATTGCCAGTAAGTTCAAAAGCATTTATAAATGCTGCATTAAAATGTAACTGCGGCAAAAAGTTTGTCACAGAATGAACAGCATCGGTAAGAAAGAGAGCCAGTCAACAGCCAAGTTCATAAAGCAGGCATTGGAACTCTCTAGGAGGTTACTCTTTGAAGCCATAAATGTTTCACAGAGTAGGCATTTGCTCTATGCAGGCTCTTCACATACTCAGCACGTCCTTTTATATAATAGCCTAAGTACTTACCAGGAAATCCCTTTTCACTAATCCAGGTCACATAACTGTATTGAACTCTACCCACTGGCCAACTTTCAAATCAGTTAGCCACCATTAACACTGAATATTAGATACAACAAGGAACAAAAGTTTGAGGGGAAAAAACAAACCTTCATGGCTCTAATCTACACACATTTGAATAATGAGACTAACAGTTGGGAGTTTGTTTATAGCAAATGTGTAACAAAGTGGTCCCTGAAATGTAATTTTGAAAAATGTTTCGGAGCTTAGAACGCCTTAGAAAACATATAGCATACGCGTCAGTAATCCATCCCATCTACACACTGAGTAAACAACGCTGATGAGTCACTTTTTAAACCATGCACTCATTTATATTGGCAATGGAAAAATGGAGAAACGCCAGCTCGGATGTTAGTGCTCTCAACTCCAGTGAACTGCTCCGCCCTGACCTGACGTTTGCCAGCATTGTCAGCATGCCGTCTTATAAAAAGCAATTAGAAATGTGAAATAAAGTGCAACAGGCAAGTACATGTTTCGTCACATTGTTGGCAGGCCAATTGGTTAAAAAAAAAAAAAAAAAACATTTTCTTCCTTGTTGCATGAATTCACTGAGTGCATATTGTGCAGATGTTCAGTTTACTGTATACTGGTTTTACTATAATGCATGTTTATAGAAAGTCACTTTATGATTATCACCATAGTGCTGTTTATTTTTAATAGCCATGTCTTCTTCCTCTTTGCGCAGGTCCCATCTGTAGTGCATGTGTGGTAAACTTCGGAGCCAGGCCTGTGACCATTTTCAGCGGAGTCATGATTTCTGGAGGATTAATGCTTAGCGCCTTCGCCCCTAATGTCCACTTCCTCATGTTTTCCTACGGCATAGTCGTCGGTATGTCCTGTGTTTGTTTTAGTGCAGAGGAAAACCCTCTCCTCATGGTAGCAAAACTAGGTCAGTGTACTAATAAAGGCAGCAGTGTTTAGGGTTGAATTACTGAACTGTCTGTGATCCTCGTAGGAGGAACATTTAAACTGGTGAGGGATATTAATGCTGAAATGAAAATTTTAATGAAACACTTTCTAGCAAAAAAAAATATTTTAATAAATTATCTATATTTTTTCAACTATACGTTGAAGATATTTGTGAAATTTGGGACTTGAGATGAGTAATAGAACACATCAAGATGGTTTTTGGAATTTTTGTGTTTGTGTGCGCATCATGAAAAAAAACTGTATGAATTTTTAATGGGGTTTTAACAGATGTATTTGGTATTTGCTTGAGGTAACAGATTTTGTTTCATTTGAAATTCAAGTGGAAAACGCCCTTATAAAAAAAGGAAAAAAAAAACAAAAGAAAGAGAATTTGATCTTGAAAATAAATCTTTGATTCATCTCAAAATTCAACAGATGTAAAAAAAATTATAGGCGCTTATGAGTGTGTAGTTGAAATCTACTTAATAAACATGATCTCACACTTCATGGTCACATAAAAAAAAAGATGGTGTTGTACTTTTTTGTTTATGTTTTTTTTTAACGTGCTTATGAGTTTGTAGTTAAATTCCACGCAAACAAAGTCGCGGACACATCTGCTAATATCATCATTTAAAACATGTGCTTGTTAAATGTTTTTGGAATGGGAAATGAGTGAACAGGATTAGAAAAGTCAGATGACCAGGATGAGAGCGTGCATTCCTTTGTAATCATATTTAAGCAGATAACTCCGTAGCTTTCTTGTGGATTAATCTAATAGCCTCATGCTTTCTTTTAAACAGGAGTAGGCTGTGGACTCCTGTATGCTGCTACTGTAACCATCACATGCCAGTACTTTGACAAGAAGCGTGGCCTTGCTCTTGGCATTGTTACCACAGGTACAACACTTTAAACGTGGCCAGTGCAGTGGTAATAACCACTAGCATCAGCTGTAGTTGTAGTAGTACCCTGAATTTTAGTGTTAACTTTTTTTGTCAACAACCTTTCAGGTACAAGTATTGGAGGATTCCTTTACGCCACGGCACAGAATGAATTCGTCGAGCTTTTTGGTCTTGATGGCTGCCTGCTGCTGATCGGATCGTTTGCTTTGAACATCATCGCCTGTGGTGGACTGATGAGGCCGTTGCACTTGCCAGCTTACTACCTCAAGCAGCGAGCTGCCCTGGTGGAGAAGGCTGAAGAGAAGCTCTGTGAAAGGCCACTGCCCCTGGACAGCACCATCGAAAAGAACTTGCCTGTCACCGATCTGCTGATAGCAGTGGAGACCAAAGAAATTTTGGCTTCAGAAAGGGAACTGCTGATCTGCTCAGCCATGGTCAGACTGTTCAAAAAGAAGCAAAAGGCTTACATAGAATACTTGCACTCCATCACTGAACAAATGAGGGACCGGGTGTTTTTAGCCATGTGCTCAGCACTGTTCCTCTACACCGTGGGTGGATTTCCTCCAATGCTCTTCCTGGAGGATGTAGCCCAAACTGAGGGGTTGATTGAGGGCATCAGCGTTGTCCCTCTAGTCTCAATATTCGCTATCGCAGGGGGAGTTGGGAAGCTGCTGCTGGGAATGGTGATGGACATCCGCTGGATGAATAGCATATGGCTCTACGGTGTCACGCTGGTAGGCAGCGGTTTAGCACTTCTGCTGATCCCATTCACTAAAAGCTACATAGGGCTCCAGGTGATCTCAGTAGTGCTAGGTTTCTTTTCAGGGAACTGGTCCATCACACCCTACATGACCACTAAGGTGGTTGGCATAGAGCGGCTCACCGAGGCGTACGGGATCTTGATGTTCTTCAGTGGCTTTGGGATCATGCTGGGACCTCCAATTGTAGGTGAGCAATAGCCATTTTACAGTATGTCGCTTTATACCGTTACCTCCAGCGCGTACACCTATACAGGATTTTATAGCTTACTTCTGAAACTTTCTCTGTTTATTGCTTTCTCATGTAAGTAGAGTGCTGGATCGCGTTTTTTAATTTCGGGATAAAATGATTCTGCGTAAATGTATCGTGCTTGCTAAAAAAAAATCATTGTGCTAACACATTCTTATTGTCGCCTGCAGGCTGGTTCTACGATTGGATGCAGTCGTATGACCTGGCCTTCTACTTCAGTGGGAGTTGTGTGCTGCTGGGTGGAGTGCAGCTTCTACTCTCTGCCCTGTCCTGCTGGGACAAAACCAATGAATCATCTGCCAAACCTAAAGAAGAGTGCACTCATAACTGTGACAGCGTGGCTGCGGTAGCCTAAAGGACTTGTGATTTGAGATGTTTTTGGTTCATGTACTTTCCCATAATTCATTATGCCTTATTTGTTCATTGGTTTGAGTAAAATCCTTGTAATTTGATGATTCAGTTGGTGTATTGAAAACACCATGTTAAACTGTTGTCCTGGCCTCAGTCAGTCATTTCTTAGCCTTGTTTTAAGAGGCTCCAGGGTATGGTGGCAATTTTTCTAAATTAGGTGGTGATGTCTGATTTTCTTGGAATGCATGTTCATGCATCGTGTTTCTTTCACAATAGTTTTGTAACAAATCTTTATTGCCATGACACTCATTCATTCAAGACATGATGCAAATGTCAGATATGTTTCTTTTTTTATTTCTAACTTTTTTACAAAGATGCAACACTATACCACATTCTGATCCCTTTAATAATGAAATGTTGATTTTGTTTTTAATGTTGTTGTTGTTGTTGTTGTTAATTTTGTACCAAAAAGTTATTTGATTTTCCCACGGGGTAGACCGACAATCTCACGCCACAGATTTTAAACCCGTTCTGTCTTTGTGCTGCTGAAGTGACTTTTCCACAGTGTTGGCCTTTGATACCAGGAGCAAAACTTGTTTCAAAAAGGTGACAAGTCTGATTCAAAAACCATTCAAGTATCTATGTGTGTCGGATGAAACAGCTATGCTGTCATTCGGGATTTCTATTCATTTTAAGCAATATGTACTCGTTTTATTGGTCTGTTTCGATTTGTATACTCTAAGACTTCTAGACTGCTAGACTGTTGTATTTTTACAGTACATGCACTGAAGTAGATTGCACAGTGTTGATTTTGTTTCATTTTTAGACAACGAGTTCTTGTACTTGAACTGCCACTGTGTGATATTATTGTGTAATAAATGTTCTTGGTTTGTAGGGTCATAAAAGGTGTGAAAGGCCCTTTTACTGTCTTGAAGTACGCAATGTCACTTGTGATATTTATTCTTGTATGTTTTTTTTTTAACCTTATATGGTTTTTACAAAATTGAAATAAACTAAGCTTGATAAAGCAGCTGTCAGCGTTAATTTGTTATAAAATAAGTCATTTTCATTCAGTTTTCTGGGACAGCAGCAAGGCAAATCACACGTTTTTATTAATGTGCTCTTTCTAATATGTTATCGTTTCTATAGTGCGAACTTCCTCATAATGAGTGGATTTCATGAATGGGAAAATGCAATGATTAACAAAGAAAAAAATATACAATGCAATCATGAATATGCCGAACTTTATGTGAGGACATGTTTATTTTATGTTGTGTAAGGATTCTCTCACATCAGCAGTCAGGACAAAAAAATGAATAAAAAAAACAATAGGCTTTGTATATGGGAAACACATATAGATATATGCTCATATTTGCTATAGGGTAAGTAGTAATAGGAATCAGTTTGTTTCTGTAACATTGCAAACTTGCAAATTTTTTAAAACTGATGTCATTTAAAATGATGCAATCTGAGACTTGCTGTGGTGTAGGAAATCCATTGTACGTGTTAACCACTTTGTTGATTATTTTCCTCTGTAAGCATGCCTTGTCGTGTTTTATTCCTTATCTATCTCACTCTCGTGCAGTTCTGTTTTAATTTCCTGCAGAAGGCGGCACTGTTGATGATTGCGCCTCTTTTAATCCTGGATGATCTCCGAGTAATGTTTTATCTTACTAAGTTGTAAAATAGTACCTGGTTCCAATTAGGTTGTCCTGGTTAATGGTGGTAATAGAGGTACTATAAAAGGTATACTCAGGCATAAAAAGATTCCACCTGCAAGATTTATGAGGTGACCGTCTGCCTCCTGCTTACTTTCATTTAACTCCTGCATGCACCTCGAGTGTCAGTGGAGAGACGCCACTGTTTCTATCTCCACCTGAATTCTCAGCTTCTTTTCATTCACTGCATGTTTGTCCTCACTCCACTCCACTTCATGCAGCTCGCTTTTTCTTTGTATTGCATGATGTAATTTTAGAACCGATTTCTCCCCCAAACACTTTGAAGCAAGTATAATTTAAAGAATTGCCTCGAGACAGTATAATGACTATAATGTTCTGTTAGACATTTAAATCATTTAAAAGAAGGTTTTCATGGTTAAAAGAAACTGCTGAGCTAGCAAAGTCATTTACTGTAAGTTTACGGTAAGACTGGTTTGCACAAGTACATGTTTAAAAATAAATCAAATCCTCAGAGACCATCAAGTCACATTTGAGTGAAATGCTTTGGCTTAAAAGATATATATATATATATATATATATATATATATATATATATATATATATATATATATATATATATAATATATACTGTATATGTATACACACACACACATATATATCTATCTATGATATGTGTGTGTGTGTGTGTGTGTGTGTGTGTGTGTGTGTGTGTGTGTGTGTGTATACTGTATATGTGTGTGTGAGATAGATTGATATATATGTGTGTGTGTGTGTGTGTGTGTGTGTGTGTGTGTGTGTGTGTGTGTGTGTGTGTGTGTGTATACTGTATATGTGTGTGTGAG
>JAAGKR010004233.1:46388-59604 GCA_011419295.1 Clarias macrocephalus | reverse complement strand
GGGGGTGTTAGGTGTCTGGCATCCTGAAACAAGGCAGGAAGGAACCGAGCACCTAACATTTTGCTGGAGACCGCTGCTTCCCGAAACACCAGAGGTGGCGGAGATTAGACAACGGCCCCCATAGGGTGTCAGGGAGGAGTCTTTATCCCTTATTGGATTTTTTACACGTCCCTCCCCAGGGGGAGACACCCCCGTGGTCCTGGGCACGTCAACCTCTGGACTTCCTTTTTGGCGGAGATAATGCTCCTCAGGTCCGGTGCTTTTTTTTTCTCTTTGAGGCGGATTGCGAAGCGCGACGAGTCCTTCCCCTGTCTCTACAAGGGGGTAGCTGGCTCGGCACACACTCCTTCTGCACCTCACGCCCTCGTTGGGACCAGACCTGGTCGGGACTGTTTGACCGACGGTCCCGACTCCTGAGCACGGCAGGGGAGAAACCTCACAGAGGTCTGCTCGTAGAGGTTTGCCTCCCGAACCTAGTGGCGGCGGTGTTTACAGCCGAAAGGCGAGGGGGGGGGGCATCAAGGAGGAAACCACGATCCCTGACAGCCGATAGCACTGGCCGTCTGCTTGGTGGCACAGAGAAATAAATCTGTGGCTAGGCGCCATCAATAGACCCGCCAGTGCTCAGAACTCTTAGCAGGTGAGCTTGGTATGCCTGAAAAACAGCCATGGTGTGCAGAGCAGCACCAGCCTGACCTGCTGCCTGAAAAGCTTTCCCCACCAACGAAGATGTTAGTCTACACGGCTTGGTGGGCAATGTAGGCTTTTTCAGGGAGGATGAGCTCCCAGGAGAGAGATAGCTCGCAAACGTCTCTTCAATCTGGGGTATCATCATAAAACGGGATGAATAAGGCTTAGTCCATGAAAGAGTTAACTCGTCATAGAGGTCGCCAAAAAAATAAAGGGGGGAGGGGGAACCCTTGTTGAGGCCACTCCCCTGGCCACCTGACAGAAACCTGTCGTCTAACTTTGAGTGCTTGGGGATTTTTTATTTTATTTTTATTTTTGCGGCGAGAAAGGAAATCTATTCGGTCCCTTCACAAAAAGCGCCGGAGCGTGCTTGAGAAGCGGACGCTAAAACTTCCTGATCCGGGGAGAGCGCGAGAGAAAGGGGAAAAACCCGTCTTATGCGCGTCTGCCCGATCGGCACGCTATCTCCATAGAAGCAAGTGAGGAAGTCTCTTTCCCCCGCTCATAAGAAGTGGACGCTAAACACTTCCTGATCCGGCGAGAGCGCGAGAGAAAGGGGGACGCCCCGTCTCATGCGCGTCTGCCAGATCGGCGCGCTATGTCCATGGAAGCAAGGGTTTAATCTCTTTCGTCTGCTTATAAGAAGCGCCGGAGCGCGCTTGAGAAGCAGACGCTAAACACTCCCTGATCCGGGGAGAGCGCGAGAGCCCCAGGAATGCGCCACGGCTCACGGTTTCTCTTTAAAGAAAGCGAGCCGCGCGCGAAGTGCCTTAATAGCTTTCCATTATCGGTAAGTAAAGTTTTTCTTTCCTACCGTGATTCTGTTGCACACACACACGCAAACACAAAGTCGGTCCTGAAGACAAAAAGATCTGAGGATGTTTCCGGTTCACTCCTATTTATAACCTGCAGGTGCACCTTAGTCGGTGACGTCATGCCTGGCACACGTTATAAGCCGAAGGTATTTGGCGGGTTTGACATGCACAGGCTTCACAACCGGGCAACAAAGAGATGTTCCCATAGCGTTTTCACGCAGCATTGAGTGTAGCTTTTGAAAGGGAACTTAAACGGCCTGGGAAAGGGGGCCCTGTTACCCCTGGAGCTATAACAGTCCAAGCGTCCTCGAACTCCAGTGATGTAAATTGACTCTGGTAAACAAAGGAGACCTTTTAACAAAGGAGTTTTATGCCTTGAGTGGGGAAAGCACCGTCCCTAATTTAGCTCACTGATACTCTTGGTGACCTCCAGAAACAGGCTTTCCGTGAACAAAGGGACACATGGCAGAGACACTATTTCAGATCACCTTTAAAGCGTGCCAGTAGGGTAAAATTATATCTATATATAGATATAATTTTGCCCTACTGCATAACATTTTAAGTTATGCGGAATAATCAGACGTACATACGGAGATCAAACATGCTGAGTAAATACAACCACATCCAATTGGACCAATTGTTATGGGGCAATGCGGAGCGAGATGGATCCAAAAGCAGAAAAGACAGCAGGCTTGGAAGGGGGGCATGGTCGAGGAGCGGAAGCAAGGGTCTGAAACCAAAAAATCAGTCAGCGAAGCATCAGAGCAAAAACAGAAAGCGAGAGTCGTAATCAAAATGATGAGCGGAATGTTAGTAACCATAAGATCAAAGAGCGAGGCGTCTTATCCGAGAATGTTAAACGAAAAGCAGAAAAACCAGAAGAGGAAGCGCGAGATCAAAACCGGGAGATCAAAGAGCGGGGCGAACAAATCCGAAACGAGAGGCAGAAAGCGAAAAAATGAGAAACAAAGCGAACTTGGCAACGTGAGTATTACAAACGCCTCTGGCCGTTAGGGCGGAGATCCTCTGGGAAACGTTTATGAAAGTCAGAGATTAACTCGGGGTCTAGGACAAACTTGGAAGGGATCCAGCTTCTCTCCTCAGGTCCATAGCCCTCCCAGTCCACCAGGTACTGAATGCCTCTACCTCAGCAGCGAGCTTTCAGGAGTCAGCGGATGGTGTAGGCTTCACCGCCATCAATGATACGGGGAGAAGGTAGAGGGTGGGTGGGGAGACTTAATGGGCATGAGGCGAGATGGCGTAGCTGGGAAACGTGGAACGTTGGATTGATCTGTCGCATTGTTGAGGGGAGCAAGAGCTTAATGGCGCATGGGTTGATGATCTTGGTGACAGTGAAGGGTCCAATGTATTGGGGAGAGAGTTTACGAGAGACAGTCTTTAAGTGAATGTCTCAGGTGGAGAGCATGACTCTCTGCCCCAGTCTGTACTTAGGGGTCTGAAAGCACCTGAAGTCTGCTTGTGCCTTGTACCTCTTGCCGACGTGCAATAGCATCTTCCTTGCTTGCAGCCAGGTCTTCTTGCAGCGTCGGATGAAGGCTTGGGTGGATGGAACATTGACCTCCTCCTGGTTGATGAGACTTGGGAGTTGTGGGCATACTCTACCCAAGGCAGGAACTTGCTCCATGAAGTAGCATCCCAGGAGGTCATGCACCTCAAGGCAACCTCGATCAGCTTACAAAAGGCTTTCCAGAATCGTGAGGTAAACTGTGGACCCTGATCTGAGACAATGTCTCTTGGGAGGCTAAGGAGTTCGAAGACATGATTGATCATTAGTTCAGCGGTCTCCTTGGCAGATGGCAGACTTAGCAGAGAAATGAAGTGAGCAGCTTTTGAAAACTGATCCACCACAGTCATGATGCAGGTGTGGCCATTACACGCGTAAGCCTGTAAGCAAGCCTGTAGCCTGTAAGCCTGTAACGAAGTCCACGGCGATGTTAGACCAATGTGCGGGGTGGAATCGGCAGAGGCCTGAGGAGGCCCGCTGGGACAGTGTTGGTGTATTTGTACCTTACACAGATATCACATGCTGCCACAAAGCTGGAGACGTCCTCCTTATGTGTGAGCCACCAAAATCGCTGCTGGGTTTGCACCAGGGTGCGGGTTGCGCCAGGATGACAGGAGAGTTTAGAGCTATGGGCACACTCCAGGACTTGGGAACGTTGCTAGGTCCAGGCTCGTGGGTCAGGGCTTGTTTAAACTTGGTCTCAATGTCGAGTTCTGCGGCGGCAAGCAAGCAGGGAGGAGGAAGGAACGTGTCATTGGTGACTGAAAATTGTCTTGAGAGCGCGTCTGGTTTGGAGTTCTTGGATCCTGGACGATAGGAGAGGGTGAAGGTGAATCTACTGAAGAACAGGGACCATCGAGCCTGGCGGGCATTGAGCCTCTTGGCGCACCATAGGTATTCGAGATTCTTATGATCAGTCAAGACCAGGAAGGGAACCTCCGTCCCCTCTAACCAGTGTCTCTATTCGTCCAGAGATAACTTGATGGCCAGGAACTCGTGATCGCTGATGCCATAGTTCCTTTCAGTGGAAGTTAGGCAGTGCGAGAAGTAAGAACAGGGGTGCAACTTGTTATCATGTGAGGCTCTCTGGGACAGGACACCCCCTACCCCCCTGCTGGAGGTGTCGACCTCCACAACGAACTGGTGTGACAGGTCCGGAATGGTTAGGATGGGAACGGACATGAATCGTCTCTTGAATTCAGCAAAGGCCTTCTTGGCCTACAAGTTCCAGTGAGAGTAGTTCTTGGGAGAAGTGAGAGTCATTAAGGGGGCAGCTATGGAGCTGTACCCCTGGATGAAGCGGCAGTAAAATTTGGCAAAGCCCAGAAATGTCTGAAGTTCCTGTTGTGAGGTGGGAATGGGCCAGCTTGCAAAGGCTTGGAGCTTTGTGGGTTCCATCTTGATGCCCTTGGGGCCAATGACGAACCCAAGGAACATGCTGGACATGATGTGGAACTCGCATTTCTCTGCCTTGACGAACAGATTGATCTCCAGTAGCCTCTGCAGCCCCTGCGAACGTGGTGTTGGTGTTCTTCCAGGTCTTGAGAGAAGATCAAGATGTTGTTGAGGTAAATTAATACTGAGGAGTTGATGGAAGAGGATATTGATTCTTGACTGTAATGTCATTTAGGCCCCTGTAATCAATGCAAGGACAGAGAGACTATCTTTTTTGCCCACAAAGAAGAATCCGGCCCCCGCTGGAGAGGAGGAGGGGTGAATGATCCCTGCCCTCGAGGAACTCCATGATGTATTGGTTCATTGCCTCACATTCCTTGAGTGACAGTGGGTACAGGCAACTCTTGGGTGGTGTGGTGCCTGGGAGCAGGTTGATGGCACAGTCATATGGGCGGAGGGGAGGCAAAGAGATGGCGCGGGATTTACTGAAAACCTCCTTGAGGTCAAGGTATTCTGAGGGAACATGGGTGAGGTCCGGTGGTTCCCCTGTGGGCTGAGGCGTGACGTGGTGGCAGCTCATAGGCAGGTCATGGAACATGATGAGCTCCAGACCGAAATCAAGTTCCTGGCCCAATCGATCTTTGGGTTGTTTCGGATTAACCAGAGCAGCCCCAGGACAATCGTGGCGTGAGATCCCTCCATGATAAAAAAACGAAGTTTGCTCTGCATGGTTCCCTGAGACCCTGAGGCCAATGAGAGGGGTTCTGTGAGCGATAGATGGGAGCGAACTCCCGTCTAAGGCCTGAACCTTAAGGTGACTCTCCAAGGGCAGTGCGGGGATTCCCAGAGCCTTGGCGTGGCTAGCGTTGCTCACCAGAAGTCTCTCCTGGCGCTGAAGAGAGCCGGAGCCTTTGGAGCTGGGATGTGACATCTGCGAGCGACTGCTTAGTGGAGAGCAGCTCCTGTTGATGTGCTCCGAGCAGGGCACCTTGGCTTTCCAGGGTCGCTCTCATGCGGTCAAAATCCGCTGTACCCATATCATGGCTGGATTATTATGCCACTGGGCGATGAGGAGATGAATCCAAAGGCAGAAAAGACAGCAGGCTTGGAAGGGGGTCGTGGTCGAGGAGCGGAAGCGAGGGTCTGAAACCAAAAAATCAGTCAGCGAAACATCAGAGCAAAAACAGAAAGTGAGAGTCGTAATCAAAATGATGAGCGGAATGTCAGTAACCATAAGATCAAAGAGCGAGGCGTCATATCCAAGAATGTTAAACAAGAAGCGGAAAAACTAGAAGAGGATGCGCAAGGTCAAAACCGGGAGATCAAAGAGCAGGGCGAACAAATCTGAAATGCGAGGCAGAAAGCGGAAAAACGAGAAACAAAGCGAACTTGGCAACGTGAGTATAAGGAAAGAAAACGAGAGAAAATCGAGGTATGAAATGCACAATAATCCAGCGATTTAGGCAGCGCACAGCACGTGATTAAATGTTGGAGTAATCAGCTGGGGATTCGAGACAGGTGTGCAGATGGGGCGGAAACGGGGGCGTGGGAAGGACACAGACAGGCTAGGGTAAACATAAGCACATGGAGGAAAAGTGACAGCGTGGGAAAAAAACGAGACAGACAGAGCGTGACTCATGACACCAATGACCGGTGGGACGGACCGACAACAAAGGGTTAAAACCCCAGGGTCCGAGCACATCGGCACGTCATCCTGTGTCTGAACGTCTCCCAACGTCATCCAATGGTTGAACATTAACTACACGTCTAAAGCAAACTCTTTTGTCGCTCGTCCACCATCGACCTTCGCCCTACGTCTGACCGGCAAGCAAATGGGGCGGAAACGGGGGCGTGGGAAGGACACAGACAGGCTAGGGTAAACATAAGCACATGGAGGAAAAGTGACAGCGTGGGAAAAAAACGAGACAGACAGAGCGTGACTCATGACACCAATGACCGGTGGGACGGACCGACAACAAAGGGTTAAAACCCCAGGGTCCGAGCACATCGGCACGTCATCCTGTGTCTGAACGTCTCCCAACGTCATCCAATGGTTGAACATTAACTACACGTCTAAAGCAAACTCTTTTGTCGCTCGTCCACCATCGACCTTCGCCCTACGTCTGACCGGCAAGCAAATGGGGCGGAAACGGGGGCGTGGGAAGGACACAGACAGGCTAGGGTAAACATAAGCACATGGAGGAAAAGTGACAGCGTGGGAAAAAAACGAGACAGACAGAGCGTGACTCATGACACCAATGACCGGTGGGACGGACCGACAACAAAGGGTTAAAACCCCAGGGTCCGAGCACATCGGCACGTCATCCTGTGTCTGAACGTCTCCCAACGTCATCCAATGGTTGAACATTAACTACACGTCTAAAGCAAACTCTTTTGTCGCTCGTCCACCATCGACCTTCGCCCTACGTCTGACCGGCAAGCAAATGGGGCGGAAACGGGGGCGTGGGAAGGACACAGACAGGCTAGGGTAAACATAAGCACATGGAGGAAAAGTGACAGCGTGGGAAAAAAACGAGACAGACAGAGCGTGACTCATGACACCAATGACCGGTGGGACGGACCGACAACAAAGGGTTAAAACCCCAGGGTCCGAGCACATCGGCACGTCATCCTGCGTCTGAACGTCTCCCAACGTCATCCAATGGTTGAACATTAACTACACGTCTAAAGCAAACTCTTTCGTCGCTCGTCCACCATCGACCTTCGCCCTACGTCTGACCGGCAAGCAAAGTGCTCATTCGCTCTCTGCATCTTCAAGAAACTTCGTACCAGAACTCCAAAGTTCCGCAATGAAGAATCCGCTAGAAGAAGTGCCAGAGCTCCGCCGTCAGTAACCAAGCAACCAAAGCATCAGCGAAGGGATTCCCCGAGAGACGTCATCACAGAATCACAGAAGAAGACTGCAACCCAAGTAAGAAACAAAGGTTCATACCTTGCTGAAATTGGTGCTTGCTTCATAATGAAACCGTAAGCTTAAACCCAAGGCTCTGCTCTTGTGACTTTCTCAGGTCTAGTGAACAGTACTAGAAAACGTCATTAACCTTCATCCTTTGAACTGTTTTATGTGTATGTGTGTGTGTGTGTGTTTAATAGCGTAGTTTCATGTATCGTAGTTTAGTCAAATAAATTCTTGTTTCTTGATAATGAACTGTTGTCCTGGTTGTGTATTTTTAAATTTAAACATTTGCCCAGATCTTAAATTACCTTGCTCATAATTGTGAAATACCAGATTTTGTATTATCGTTAGTGGCCACATGATAAGCAGAATTGGTAATATACACTACATCATGCTAAACACTGGATTGGTAGCCGATAAAGTGTATGCTATGAATATTAACCCAGTTTAATAAATTTACCCAAATCCTTCTTACCCGAAGATTTGATTCACCTCTGACCTAGAGCTGAAACCCTACAAAGCCTTCATAACTAAAGGCCAGTAGCTTTGGAACTCTCCCACAGATACCATTTTTGCCCAGTCTCTTTTTATTGTTGAATCATGAACACTGATCTTATCTCAGGCAAGTGAGGCCTGTTGTTCTTTAGATGTTTATATAGGTTCTTTTATGAGCTCGGGGATGAGTTGTTGTTGTGCTTTTGGAGTAACTTTGGTAAACCGACCACTCCTGAGAAGGTTCAACACAGGCCCTTGTGGATAATCCCTTAGTCCTTAGCTATCACTGTCTTTTGTTTTGTGGAGTTCCAAAGTCTTAGAAATGGAATATTTTCAAACAGATACTGGCAAGTGAATTTTAACTCAGCTTTCCAAAAAAATGTGGTTAATCAGTTTACTTATGATTTAGCAAAAAGGGGGGGTGGGGGGCATATATTTGTTATCTTTCTGTAATATTGCAATTTGTTTAGCACTGTCGCCTTGCACCTCCAGGGCCCGGGTTTGATTCCCAGCCAAGTTCGATTTCTGCCTCTGTGCGCATGTTCTCCCAGTGCTTGATGGGTTTCTTTCAGGTCATCCTGATTTCCTTTGTCAGTTCAAAGACTTGCAGATTAGACTAATTGGCATTTGCAAATTGCCCATAGTGTGGGAATGAGTGTGTGTGTTCTGCGATGGATTGGCACCCTGTCCAGGGTGTACCCTGCCACGTGCCCTAAGTCTTCTGGGGTAGGCTCCAGGCACCCTGCAACTCTGTACACAGGATTAAGCAGTATAGACGTATACAAAAAAATCATAAAGGGGCAAATGCTTCACAGCACCCTCCTTAAGAAGTAATGTGTAACGCATTCTGACATGCTTTTGTTCACCAAATTTGTTAAGAATAATTATTTGAGTTACTGTAACCCTTTGCTATTTTGAACCAGTCAGGACAGGTAGCACCTGCACATGAGTTTTCTGTGTTCATTTTTTCCCCAGGTTAATGTGATATGAGCATAATATTACGTAATGACAGTATCTACAGTATGTGCATAGGATATAGTTTTGCATTGTGTTTATGCCATATAATTGACATAAAATTGACACCATATAGTCCATATAGTTCATAAATGGTTTTACTAAACTGTTTCAACAAGAGTATGTGGTAAATTGTCAAGGTTAACAAGCAGGCTAATGGTCTACATTTGTGCATCAATAATCTTTGTGTATATAAAATCCAGATTTCTTCATAAAACGGTAATAATAAAACATTAGTAAAACAACAGTGAAACAAAGAGGAAACACCAAAAACGCCTTCAAATTTGAGAACACAAACAGCACTGAAGATTTGAAAGATCAGCAAGATAATTGCAAAGTAACAGATGACCCAAGTGATGCCTTATTTCCCCAAAACCTTCTAAAGAATTTATTGCATCTGTCAGAAATGAGAAAATGAAGGTTTTATTTCATCCAGGATTTATTTAAAATGTACACAAAGAAATGTAAAAAGTTAGGCAGAGGTATAATCAACAAGCAAGCAATAGTCATGCCATCGACAAACAGAATAAACTAGGCTCAACTTATGGCAAGAAAACAGAAACAAGATCAATACCAGGGATGTGTGTTAGCAAAATACAAAAGGCTAGTCACCACGGTACAGAACACAGGGTGTGAGAACTAATATTTAATACATACACTGTAAGAAAAAAAAAAAAGGGAAAAAAAAAACGGTTAAATGACTGGCAGCAATGGATGCCAAACAAAAACCATAAAATTAAGGTAAAATACTCTAGTTCATATTATGTGCAAAAACATTACATTTACAAAAACTGTTATTTAATCTTTTACAGAGAAAAACTGTTATTTTACAGATTTTTCCTAAATTTAAGATTAAAGACCTTCAATAAAGCAAGAGCACTATAAGATTAGGGGATAAAAACAGTTATTTTACAGATTTTTCTCAGATTTATACGATTAAACATCTTCATTAAAGCAACAGCACTAGAAGTTTAGCAGTAAAACACCATGATTTTACAGATTTCTGCTAAATTTATAGGTTTGAATACTTTCAATAAAGCACCTCTATGGTAAAACACAGGACTGTAATGGGCGTGGAGGCTAGTGGTGCAACTCTAAGTCAAAGCTCTGATGTTTTCATGCAGCGAGATCCAGCAGTAACCTTTGATGTGAGCGTTGCAGCTGAGTGCCCTTGTGAAATGAAAAGACAGAAGTGGATTCTAATAAATCCGGGTCCGTGAAAGTGTCTTGGTGTGTGGAATCCGGAAGTGACGAGCTTCAGTGAAGTCGAGAGGCAGAGCGTGTGTCGGTGTCCGTGAATCAATCAAAGCCGAATCAAATGGATCCGAAGCAGTAGACGATAGCGAAGTCGGGGGGCGAAACGTGAGTCAGTGTCCGTGAAACAATCAGAGCTAGGTCAAACAAATCCGAAGCGGCGAGTGATAGCAAAATCCGTAAACAAAATACTTGGTTGAGATACACATGAATCATAGAAAAAAAAAAAAACAGAGAACTGGGCTGTGGAGCACGCAATAATCCGGCAGCGAGGAAGAATGCCGGGAGAAATTATTTGTGAATGGGGAACCAGTGTGTGAAAGGGGCGTTATGGAGGCGTGGGAAAACATGATCGCGTGTAAAGAGACATGACAGCCGTGGGGAAAAAAAAGAATAACAGGGTTTCGTGACAGAAACACCATTATTTTACAGATTTTTCCCAAATTTATACGATTTAACACCTTCATTAAAACAGCACTCGATGTGTTGCAGCAAAATGTTTTTATTTTACAGTCTCTTCCAAAATTATTACAATCAAACACCTTCAATAAAGCAAGGGCATTAGACAATTAGCAGAGAAACACTGTTATTTTACAAATTGTTCCTAAATTGAAGATCAAACACCTTCAAATAAAGCAATAACACAAAAAAAACCCTGTTATTAAAAAAATCATAAATTCCTATAAAGTGTTAACACAAACTCAAGATTATAATATTTGTAAAATAGCCTGTAGAACTTTGACACAGTATAGTACAAGTATGATGCAAAATACTATAAAAATATGTTTTATAGTCTTGCACTAAATCCTAAAATGAAAAACAAAATGAAATATTTAGACTATTGTGCTATAACAGTGGAACATTCTCTCTCACAAACATTGCTGTGAAATATCCTTGACTAATGAAGAAATTAACTATTTCAAACAAGATTCCCAATGTTACAATTAAAGTTACAAATAAAGCACAATGTGGTCCCTTTTTTTGCTCTATAGTTCTTATATAATGTATGTGTACAAATAACCTTACCTTTTAGTTCAGACTCCTAATGCCTTAGTGCAAGTAAGTCAAATCTAAAACATATCAAAATAGCAAAATGGTCAGTCCAGTGTGTCCAAGAAAAATCCTCTTCCAAGCAGGCAGTAAACAGCTGGATCCTTGGTGCGTTAGGGTGGATTGGAAGAGAGAAGAAAAGAACACATTAGGATCTTAGATTCAAAAGAAAAAGTTAATCTTTTTTCTTTTCCCTGAGAAACAGATTAATAAAATACTCGAAATCATATTTAATACTAGATAACTTAAAGAGAAACTCTAGAACTTTTCAGCTGGGGTCCCCCCTTTTTTTTGTTTGAGAGAACATAATTGTAATCAGTCCAGTATCATTATACATTATTTTCAGCACTGACAGGCTCTTAAAAGTTATAAGTGAGACAATACAGAAAGGATCTCTACACAGTGAAAAATTTTACTAAAAATGATCTAAGGTTGAAGGAGTTAACTTTTAAATCACCATGAAAAGATTCAAACTAGTCTTATATTGCACTCCATACTTACTAGTGATGGACTTGTCTCTCTACTGGATGCCTCTTCTCCCATGGTAAATGTTTGATCTAAAAATGTAAGCAAGTTTCATTATCACTGGCAGTAATCAGAGCTGGAAAATGTTAATGTACATGTCACACAGAAGCAGGCAGCTACATATACATAGAAGTTTTCAACATATTGATCTCTATGGAATTAGAACAAGATGTGTCAATGTATACACTGTATTATACTGTATAAATAAATAGACATTCATATACAGTCATATATAAGTATTGACATTAATTTACTGAATGGAACGAGTCTTTTAAAAGTACAAATACACAATGTTTGTGGAAGTTTACATTTTGGAGAGTAAAAGCAGCTGTTAATGAGTGGTTAATAACATGGCTGTATTGATAAATGAGTAATAAATGCATTTACAGCAACAACAATAAGAATTAAAATGACAAAAAAAAAATCTCTTACTGTCATTGACTCTTGAGCTTGCAGGTATTTTTTCTCCCACTGAAACACGATGACATTTCAAAGTCTTCTCCTCTGTCCCTCAGAGACTGCTTTCCTCCTCACCTGTAGCTCACCAACATGTCTTCACTCCTCTGAATTTACACAGAAACCGTTTACCGGCTGCAGACCACTTCTGCGCGCGCTAAACATTTGAAGGACACCTGTTTCCGATTGGCTGGTTCATATCACGTTGCATCTGTGTCTGATATCTAAGCTATCTCTCCCTCACTCGCGTGCTTGTTTAAATGCGCCAATAATAAAGCGGTAATTAGAATATCTCCGCCTCCAGCTGCTGATCAGCCAATCAGAAACAAGATTAGAATGTTCTCGCCTCCAGCTTCTGATTGGCTGTGATGGTTAACGCGGAGAGCTCGCAGGGTTTTTCTAACGTTTTTGGTACAAAAATAACACCATAGTTCCCCTCATACAAGCAAAATATCAAAACATAACTTAAAGCGATGCTTTAAAACAGCTACAGAGCAAATACATTATCCTTAGTCAGAATATTCAGGCCTGCATTAAGAAAGCTGATGGCTAGATTGCCATGGTGATATTTCAGAACAAATGTCATAAAAACTATATAAAAAATAATAATAATTATATATATATATTTGTGGCATTTACAACTTGTGTCATGCGCACTCCTAACGCGGCCGGCACGAGGACCCGGAAGTAAGACGGTCGCGATTCAGGAAGCATAAAAGGAGACAACTGTAGCCTACATGTAAGTGTGGGACTTCTGCTGCCTTATCTGTGCCACTTCCTGTGGATAATCTGTTAAAATGCCATGAGAAAATGCTAAATTTGCATGTAAAACTTGAATGTCAAAGTATTATAAAATTAATATGATTTACCTTAAAATTACAAAGAAAAACATTAAATTTTTAGTATGGACATTAACCTTTATCTAATGTGTTTCATATTTAATTACAATGTATTATTGTAACTTTATATAAAGTTGTATGTAATTTACAAAAACAGAAAAACACAGTAAAAATAAAACAGTATTTTTACTGTTAAAAAATTAGATTTTTTTTTTTAGTATTGAAATAATCCTTAAAAAAA
>JAAGKR010004233.1:0-46368 GCA_011419295.1 Clarias macrocephalus | reverse complement strand
GCTCCTGGATCCCGGCTCGGTTCATTCTCGACCCCGAGCTAATCCGGGACTACCGTCTTCGGGTATCCTCCACCCCAGGACCGTCGGGTGTCGGTCCTGGACGGGGGGGTACTGTCATGCGCACTCCTAACGCGGCCGGCACGAGGACCCGGAAGTAAGACGGTCGCGATTCAGGAAGCATAAAAGGAGACAAGATGGCGCATTACATCGCTCAGTCATTGAGTTGCCCATGCTATCGCCGACGCTCTGTTCGCCTAATCGTGAGTACTCACCTTCTTGGGTTTCGCTTTCGATTGAGTGTGTGTTATTAGAACGCGGGTTTATTTGTGTAAGCTCTTGCTCTCGTTCCGAGAGAGTTCTAAGAATAAACAGCGTGGTTATCCTGCCTACTCGCGCTACTTCCGCGTTTGGGTTTACCATCTACGCTACAGGGCTAACTGCTAGTCTTCTGGTCCGTCTCCGTGTGTTTGTGACAACTTGTGCAGGGGTGCTGCACTGAGTATCAGTCTCCTACATTCTCTTCACATTCTTTGAAGGCATAAAGCAGATACTGTAGCCTACATGTAAGTGTGGGACTTCTGCTGCCTTATCTGTGCCACTTCCTGTGGATAATCTGTTAAAATGCCATGAGAAAATGCTAAATTTGCATCTAAAACTTGAATGTCAAAGTATTATAAAATTAATATAATTTACCTTAAAATTACAAAGAAAAACATTACATTTTTAGTATGGACATTAACCTTTATCTAATGTGTTTCATATTTAATTACAATGTATTATTGTAACTTTATATAAAGTTGTATGTAATTTACAAAAACAGAAAAACACAGTAAAAATAAAACAGTATTTTTACTGTTAAAAAATTAGATTTTTTTTTTTAGTATTGAAATAATCCTTAAAAAAACAGTCAACTTAATAATTTACAAATAACATTTTACAGAGAGTTGTATGTAGTTTTTAAAAAATGGAAAAGTATTATAAAATTTTAAAGTTATTTTCTGTAAAATTAGGACTTTTTTTATTTTTACAGTGATTATAAAACTGCTGGTTTTAGTGGGGTGTTGTGACCATTGGAACCCAATAGAGACCATTGTATTTTTCCCCATTTTTTTTTTTTTTCATGGGGACCTTCGGTCACTGTTCACAAACTACAGGCCATTTGGAAAAGCTGATTAGTCTAATCTGAATATCCTTGGATGTCTGTTTAGACTAATCTGAATGTCTTATGTGGGAGGAAACTGAAGTACCCAGAGGAAATCTACCAAGCACAAGGAGAACATGCAAACTCCATAAACACAGACCTCACTGTGGGAAAGGTGCTAACCACTAAGCCAACTATGTTTATAGGACACATGGTACTCGCAATTCGCAATACTGGCAATTCCAGGGTTGATGTGACATTTACAGTATCATTGGGTATGAACTGTCATTGAGCTTGCGCCCAATAGTATGTAATAATGGGGGGGAGCCATTATTTTTAAATCAAACAAACTAACTAATAATCAAGTCTGAACCTGAATTTTAAGAAAATATGACTAATATCCTGATATATTCTGAGATTGTCTCTTACTGTAACAATAAACAAATAAATTAATGTATGTATGCATGGATGGATGAATTAATGGAAATTATAACACCAGCTTTCTAGCAAATGTTTAACATTATGTCATGTATTTTATCTAGTATTATGATAGACAGACAGACAGACACACACACACACACACACAGACGCACACATCACTGACTGGAAATCCTTAAGAGGATGTTTTCCTGGAACAGGCACAAACTTTTACTGAGACATGAACCGGAAGTCTAAATTTAACTGTAAATGGAAAGTTTCAATAGCTTCTCAATTCTTAAACAACCATGTCAGAGAAGACATATCCTGGAAATTGTGGTCATGGAAATTATATAAATTATGTCATTCAAAGAAAAGAAATAAAAGGAAAATAACTAAAAAGATTGCTGAAACAAATAAAAATAGGTTAAGAATTGTCCACCTCATTCTTATAACCTAGAAGGATTGAAAAAATCATCTATAAAGAGGAAATGTGGTCAGAAAAGTTTGAATGATCTTGATCAGAGATCACTTTTTGTGAAATCATAAAAACACCAACAAAAAAAAGATTGGACCTATGGCTACGTTTAATAGTAAAACTAAGAGCATTTATATACACTTAATGTAAAAACAATTGGGACAGCTGTGTAGCCTTAAAAAATCCACTTATCAGTGAGGCTAGTTGGGGGAAAAAATAAAAAATTTTATTGGATGCATAAAGAATGGGGCGGCATGGTGGTGTAGTGGTTAGCACTGTCGCCTTGCACCTCCAGGGTCCAGATTCGATTCCCGGCCAGGTTCGATTCCCGTCTCTGTGTGCATGGAGTTTGCATGTTCTCCCCGTGCTTGGTGGGTTTCCTCCGGGTACTCCGGTTTCCTCCCAAAGTTCTTCTTTCTCCTCTAGGTTTTAAACATACTGTATGTCCCAGTGAGTTCCCAAATTGTGAAAGAGTTACGAACATTGACAGAGAATATATGGTTTTAATATAATGATCTTTTTCTGTTCCTTTTTTGTTCCTTATTAAGCTATTAATTAGGAACAAAACAGTATTAAGCTCACAATGTAAATAACCATGTTGATTCTAATGATCAATATCCATGTTACAGACACACTGTTGCAAATAAAGATCCTGATTAGTGAAATAAGAAAATGGCACCATTTAGGTTATGTGTAAAAATAAAGAAAAGGGCTTCAAACTGCTTTTAAGCCTATTTCTCCAAATTTATAAGGAGACATTTTGTTTTCTGTTTGTTTCATTTTGTTTTCTGCCTTTCAACACCTGATAAATTTCACATTCATGCACAATATGGGTAATAATGGGTATTCAGGGGCTTATGATGAGGATATTATTTATAAAGAGCAGTGACCCATGCAGCACCAATCAGTCAAGCGATCCATATAGTAAGGCAAGCCACAGACAGGTTCACCCCTGGAGGTGGGCGGGATCAATAACGGCCTGAAAATTAAGACCTGTCATAAAGGCTGCTCCTGCCTTCCCCAATCTCTGGGGCCTGGGTAGATGTGGATGTTTCATTGATAGGAGGCTAGCACAGGCACTAAGCATACAAGTTAGTCCACTATCTTATGCAATCCTGGTGGTTTTTCCTGCTTTTAAGGCTTTTAAGCTGGGGCCCTTGACTCAGCGGACAGTCCCAAACATACTACGGTTCGGACATTGGACAGCAAATTTAATTTCTGGTAACCCACATAAAGTAAAAATAAAACAAATTAACCTGCACTTTACCTTTAAAAAAGAATTGTGACAGAGCAGTGTTTCCGTTAAGAGTGTGTGTTTGTGTGAAGGTGAAAGAAGGTGTGTGTGTGTGTGTGTGTGTGTGTGTGTGTGTGTGTGTGTGTGTGTGTGTGTGTGTGTGTGTGTGTGTGTGTGTGAAGGTGAGAGGAGGAGGGATGTGTGTGTAGGTGAGAGAAGGAGGGGTGTGTGCGAAGGAGCACGGTGTCCAATTACAACTTAGCATAAACAAGGTGTAAGATACACACAAAATGCATGCAGGCTGATAGAGGCAGAGAGAAAATGGATCTTTAACCTCTCTAATGAGACTTTCTTTTGCTTTACACGTGCACACACGTGTGTTATAATAAACAGTACACGAATGCATAAAAGGACGACTTTCACGCACACAAACATACAAACACAAAATAAAAGATGTTTTACGCGCACATACAGTACAGCCCAAAAGTTTGGACACATCTTCTCATTCAAAGAGTTTTCTTTATTGTGTTCTTTATTGTGTTCTTTAGCCCAAACAAGTCTCTTCTGCTTGTTGCCTGTCCTTAGCAGTGGTTTCCTAGCAGATATTCTACCATGAAGGTCTGATTCACACAGTCTCCTCTTAACAGTTGTTCTAGAGATGTGTCTATATGAACAATATGAACAAAATCATAATGAAATTGTATAAGTATAAGTATAATGAAATTGTATATAATGAAATTGTATAAGTTTCTGGTATAGGCTAAATATCCTATAAGATAATTAAACAGTCAAATGTTAAAAATGTGTCTACTTTTGAAACAACCAGTTTCCACACAGTAGTTACTACATTCAAGTTCTTACTTATTTAACATACTGATTTTATTACTTGTAAGCCATTTCAGATTGATGGGAGCAAATGGCTTAGCTTTTACCAATTTACATGATTACAGGACAGTCTGTTTAAGTTGCACTTTTGGATGGTATGTAGCCAACAATCCAAGAGAGAGTGAAAGAACTAAAACAACAAGAAAACCAGATTGGACAGAAGAGCAGTGTTTACTTTTAGTTTTACGTTTAGTGTTTGGAGAATATTTCTTCTTTCCGCCATTTTGTTCTCTGCTATAGAAACTCTTAAGTCTCTTAAAAGTCCTCCTCTCTACTCTTAACAATTTTACCTTAGGAGCTGTTTTTAGGTCTAAGATGTTTTGTGAATCATTTTTATCTTTACTAAGATTTAATCCTAAATTTAAGGGAAAATTCTAAGAAAATGCCATGTTTCTAAGATTTTTCTTAGAATTTCGTCACTAGGAGCAACTTTTAGGCTTAAGAAGCTTTGTGAATACGGGCCAAGATGTTTATACTGTATGTAAGTATGTGTTTATATATGATTGTGTGTGTGTGTGTGTGTGTGTGTGTGTGTGTGTGTGTGTGTGTGTGTGTGTGTGTGTGTGTGTGTGAGTGAGAGTGAGAGAGAGAGAGAAACCAGCACAGATAGATATCTGGTGTGCCGTGGCAATTTGTCACACACCAAAATATATTTGTTGAAATTTACCTTAACTAAAAAGTTAGTTTAATACTTGGTAACAAATATACAACAAAACATTAGACACAAAATCTTGTCAGACCAAGGAAGGCCCAAGACAGGGTGAATAACCAATAACAGAAATGTTAAACCACTTTTGTAAGTTGCCCTGGCTAAGAGCATCTGCCAAATGCCTAAATGTAAATGTTGGAAAACGATGTTGTAAACAGTTATGTGCTGGATTATTGAATAACCTACTTTAAAATAAAATAATAACTTGCTAAATGTAAACAAACAATCGCCACAATAGTTATTCATTAGAAAAACTGTCTATTTTTACTGGGATTGGTTCATATTTTCATAGCTGCAATAGCATTGCTAAGGTGGTACAAGTACAAGAATTTTTAAATCGCTGAGTCTTTTGAAGACAAATCTTAATCTTTAGCTAAAATTGAATATTTAATCTACTGTGCCGTGCACCTAAATCTTTGCCACTTGTCACTCACTCGTGAGCTTCACTGTGTAGGCAGCCTACCCTTCTGCAGGTGTGCGAAGGGGTGGAGCCCTGGGAATGGGTGATTAATCATCTCAGACTTTTCCCTGTGCCATAAAAACAAGGCAGGGAGTATTGTTTGTGGTCTGGAGATTTTTAAAGCGGAGTCGCGTGGAGGACGGTAAATGTGATGAGTGGCATGTGAGAGGCATGATGTTATGCGCCCTAGGGACATCAAAGGCGCAAATGGAATGGTGCCCTTTGACACAAGGCGAGGTCAAGAAGACAGCTAATACATATAAGCTGCTAAATAAAGCCAGTAGTGGTTAGAACTGTGGCCTCGCACCTCCAGGGTCTGGGTTCGATTCCCACCTCGGGGTCTGTGTGCATGGAGTTTGCATGTGCTTAGTGAGTTTTCTCCTGGTACTCCGATTTCCTCCAACAGTCCAAAGACATGAAGATTAGTAGCATTACCAAATTACCTGTAGTGTGTGCATGCATGTGTGAATAATGACTGCCGGTTCTACCACGGTAAAAGAATTGTATTAGAATAAATACAATGCTAATCACCATTGGCCTCCACAGAGGTAGTTAGATGGATAGAGGGAAATAAAGCCAGGCACACTGACCAGATAAAGCAGTGTATATGGTTATGGTTATGGTCTTTTTATTAATTCATTGTAGCATTAGATTAAATTGGTTAATCTGGGGTCAATTCTGTTGGTCAGGTAGCGGTTCAGCAACGTTATATACGTAAAAAAAAAAAAAAGTCAGCTGACCATCTGGATGTACTAAATGCTAAGATTTTTTTCTCCCCAGATGGGATTATCATATTACAAGATAACAATGTCAGGATTCATCAGGTTAAAATTTTGATAAAGTGGTTCAGGGAGTATGAGACATCATTTTCAAACACATGGATTGGCCACCACAGAGTCCAGACCATAACCGCACTGAGAATCTTTGGGATATTCTGGAGCAGACTTTAAACAGAGGTAGGACTCTCATCATTAATTCAAGATCTTGAAGAGAAATGTACAGTACTGCTTGTGAATCTTGATGAAAACAAATGTTGTGACGTTACAAAAGCTTAATAAAACAATCCCATGGCAAATGCATTTTTTTTAAAATAAATTAATATATGTATACTGTATATGTGAGTGTATATGTGTTTCTGTTTAGAGCTTTCCCAGTAAAACAAAAAAAAAATCATAATATCAGGTTGGGTCGGGAAATGTTGAGACTCTGTTTAGTTCCAATGCTTTTCTCCCCTTCGCATCTCTGTGCGCATGATGTAGCAACCATTGCAGTGTAGCAAACATTGAACCGTACATCACAGGCAGGCAGATTCCCACAGAAGTGAAGCTCTCCCTACCTTTCCTGTTGTGTTTGTCTTAGTGTTACGGTGAGTGGTGATGAACAAAAGACTAAGCTACCTGTGCTTCGAATTTACAGCTAATTCTTCATGTCAAAAGGCAAATATAGTTAATTTGTCTTGCTAACATGATACACACTGATATACAAATCAGGCAGTAAGTAATTAAAATGTACTAATTTGCATACATTTGACACAAGGCATTACATATTAATAGGATAAACCAAATAATTATAGCATATCACTGTTTATGATATTTTGTTTAGATTTTTTTTTATATATATACTATGTCAACCCCTGCCCTTCAAAATGTCTGTGCATGTCCCTGATAAGTAGGTATCTGTTGACTAATGATAAGAGAGGATTAATTTTGCCAACTTTACTGTTTACTTTCTGAGCAGTATGTGTAATCTTCTCAAGGAACATTCAGTACCCCGTAAATGTTTTATGCAAATGAGACCCTTCTACAAGTTTGCAACAGACATACCATGCTTTGCTTAGTGACGAAAATACTATTTTATCCTGAATTGTTGGTTACACTTTCTTTAACTGATTGTGGTTTTGTTCTTCCCAGCCTATTTTTCAGTATAGCCTTAGCCAAAAGTTTTGAAAATGACAGTCGCATGGCGGACGCTAAATGTAATGCATGTGAGAGGCATAATGTTATGCGTCCTAGGGACATGGTGCCCTTTGATCGCCACACTGAGGACAGCTGCGAGAAGACTGCTGGAGCTTGCGGAAGAGGAAAAGGCCACTATGTGTCTCTCATCAAGACCTCCATTCCCAGCCGGGAAAGTCACCCAGGCAAGGGTTGTCCAGGAGATACCCACCTGACACTGTGCCAGTGAGAGCTGGGTGGGTCCAGTTAGGCCAATCAGCGGGGCAGTGCCTCCAGAACTGCATGTGCATACATGCTCCCTTTTTCCCTTTTAATGCTTTCCTTCCCCCTTCTTCCTTATAAAGTTACTCGTTTTCCATATGACCTCGCCTTGTGTATGTTTTTGTGGTGCCTCCTGTGTGCCAAACCTATTACATCTACTTCTTCCATTTTTCATCTGTGATTCACTCTCTGATTACCGACCAGGGAGTGTATTTGGCTGACGATTAAAAAAGTACAACTTAGCATAAACAAGGTGTAAGATACTCAACTTTACAAAATATATATATTTTTGTATTAATAACTTATTCAGAGAGTTCTGGCATACAGAAAGACAGGCAGATATGTATGTGGGCTTCAACTTGATATAATAATATCACTAATTACATTAAAGCCGATCAGTTTATTTTTAGCTTTAACCTTTTAATTTTTTCAGTCAATGATGGGTACTAACGCTAATGTTAAAATAAGAGAAGCTTCTGAACGAACTGAATGAAACTGAATTTAACACTTATACAGGAGACAGCTACAGTAATACATATAGGCTGCTAAATAAAGCCAGTAGTGCTTAGCACTGTAGCCTCGCAACTCCAGTTTGCATGTTGTCCCCATGCTTAGTGAGTTTCCTCCTGGTAGTCCGGTTTCCTCCCACAGTCCAGAGACATGAAGATTAGGCTAATTGGCATTACCAAATTGCCCGTAGTGTGTGAATGATGACTGCTGGTCATACCACGGTCAAAGAAATTAGAATAAATACTATACAATGCTAATCACTCCACAGTCCCTAGTTGGATTTCAGAGGATGTTATATGGATAGATGGAAATACAGCCAGATGCACTGACCAGGTGAAGAAGTGTTAAACTTTGCAACGGTAGGTTATTAGTCTTTTTATTAATTCATTGTAGCATTAGATTAAATTGGTCAATCTGGGGTCGTTTCTGTTGGTCAGGTATAGGTTCAGCAACATTATATACAAAAAAAAAAGGTCACTGACCATCATGATGTACTAAATGTTTTTAAAAAAATCTCCCCAGATGGCATTGGCATAGATGACAATGTCAGGATTCATCAGGGTCAAATTGTGATAGAGTGGTTCAGGGAGTATGAGACATCATTTTCAAACATATGGATTGGCACAGAGTCCAGACCATAACCGCACTGAGAATCTTTGGAATATTCTGGAGAAGGCATTAAGTAATTAAAATTTACTAATTTGCATACATTTGACACAAGGCATTACATATGAATAAGATAAACTTAATAACTAAAACATATCACTGTTTATGATATTTTGTTTAGATTTTTATTTTTATATATTGTATATGAAGTGCCCTTTTTTCTATCTGAGCCCTTGCCTCTCAGAATGTTTGTGCATGTCCCTGATAAGTAGGTATCTGTTGACTAATGATAAGAGAGGACTAATTTTGCCAACATTACTCCAACTCCAGTTTGCATGTTGTCCCCATGTTTAGTGAGTTTCCTCCTGGTACTCCGGTCTCCTCCCACAGTCCAGAGACTGTGAAGTTGAGCTTTCTGAGAAGTATGTTCTTCTCAAGGAACATTCTGTACCCCGTATATGTTTTATGCAAATGAGACCCTTCTACAAGTTTGCAACAGACATACCATGCTTTGCTCAGTGACGAAAATACTTTTTTACCCTATATGGAATTGTTGGTTACACTTTCTATAACTCATTGTGGTTTTGTTCTTCCCAGCCTATTTTTCAGTATAGCCTTAGCCAAAAGTTTTCAGAATGACACAATTGTTATTTTTCACAAAGTCTTCTGATTAATTTTTTTTTAGAGCTTTTTGTCAGATGTTACTATGGTATGGTATACTGAAGTATAAATACAAGCATTTTAGTCAACAGCAAGTGTCAAAGGCTATTATTGGCCAATACATTACAACATTTGCAGTGTTGACCCCTCTTATTCAAGACCTCTGCAGTTCACCCTCATGACTGACAGCAAAAATAAGATAATAACAAGCTACTTGCTAAATGTAAACAAACAATCGCCACAATAGATATTCATTAGAAAAGCTAAACTGTATATTTTACTGGGATCGGTTCCTATTTTCACAGCTGAAATAGCATTGCTAAGGATGGCAAATGCATTATTTTAAATAAATGAATATATGTATATGTGAGTGTGTATGTGTTTCTGTTTACAGTTTTCTCATTCAAACAAATTAAAAAAATCATAATATCAGGTTGGGTCGGGAAATGTTGAGACTCTGTTGAGTTCCAATGCTTTCCTCCCCTTCGCATCTCTGTGGACAGCAGCCCATTCTTATAATCAATATTTGGAGTTTGTCAGAATTTATTGATTTTTGTTTGTCCCCCCGCCTCTTGAGGATTGACCAAATTCTCAACTGACTCCACAATTGGAGATCACTTGCACATTAAGTAAAGTTGTATTGTAAAAAAAAATAATAATAAAAAAAATAAATAAAAAAACCATTAGTAGAAATCACATCTATGTTTAATAGTGACAGTAACAGCATTGAACTAGCATTGAGCATTAAGAACTGACAGGACTGGGACTAAACAGCTTTGTGGCTATATATCACTTGACCAATAAAAAAAGGCTTAAATTTGCTATGGGGAGAATAAACGTTGGGCTTTGGACCAATGGAAAACAGGCATGTGGTGCCCCTATTCCACAGCAATGGGCACATCAGGGTAAGAAGGGAAGCACATGAAGTGATGCTCCCATCATGCAAAGTGCCCTCTGTAAAAACATTTAGAGGCAGTTATCTGGCAATAAAATGAGGCACTTATCCAGCAATAAGGTCAGCTCACTACCTGAATGTACTGAATGACCAGGTTTTCATGGATGGATTTTTCTTCCCTGATGGCACAGACATATTCCATGACTTTGTAAATTTGTTAAAGTGTGGTTCTGGGGTCATGAGGAATTATTTTCACACATAAACTGTCCACTACATTGTGTAGTATATTTAAAGTATAAGGCAGACAAACTAAATATTTATTAATTTAGTACTGCTTTTGGTCAGGCAGTGTGTTTAAAACAATATTTGCCTTAAATAATCTAATCATGGTATCAAATTACATAATACATAATGTTTGGTGGTCAAACTACACATATGTCTAAAGCACTTTCTAACACACTTGGCATATAACATCTTATTGGTGTCACACCACGCAAACATTGGGTGTAGAAATTTATTTAGAAACCTCAAAAACACATACAGTATAACAATCACACAAATTCACAGTACAATGAACAATCAGGCAGGTGTCACAAATTTGGTAACTACAGATATGTAACATTTTACCTTAATTAGTTAATCTGTATTACAATTGAAGTAATTGATGCAACTTAAATAGCATCAATGAATTAATTAGTAATTTCAAAACAACCATATGTTTCCTCCCACTTCCTGACTGGATAGGCCAGAATAAACTAATGTTATGCCAGAAAGGAAATCATGTTTAGGTAGGTTTTTTTCCATATATGGTAACACACACACACACAGCTGCTGAGAACTGACACACACACACACACACACACACACACACACACACACACACACACACACACACACACACACAACACACACTGAAACACACTCACACACACGCACACACACGTAGCTGCTGTGAACTGACACACACACACACACACACACACACACACACACACACACACACACACACACATACTGAAACACATTCACACATTGACACACACACACACACACACACACACACACACATATAGCTGCTGAGAACTGAAGGCGTTTATAACAAACTCAGTTGTTTGACCCTCTTCCCTATGCTGCTGTTAATGCACAAGACACGGTACTGCACCAGACACTTTATACCAGAACTGTGTTTTTCCAGCTATTAGTATATCTTGTGCAATATCTTCTTAACTCATACAATCATGTTTGCACTCTTTTGCACTCTACTTTTTGCACCAAGATCCAGGTCCGTCCCACTTCACATACTGTACATTCCATTTTATATATTGTTATATTTATTATACTTCCGTGCAATTATCTTGTGTTTATTCGTTAGTTTATTCTTTAGTTAATTCTTATGTTTATTATTGCTGCTGGTCTCTAAGAGCTACCAAACAAATTTTTTTTGCATCACTACAATGACTATAAAGTCTCTTTTTCTTTATCTAAATTTTTATTATACAAATCAGTATATAAAAACTAATCAAAACTAATTAAAATCAATATAGGGTGGTCAAAAAGTAGGGTTACAGTTAACTTAAACATTTTTCCTTTATTAGAAATTTAGACTTTTACTTACATATATTATAATTACATATTAGGCATTTTACATTGAACATTTAATCTCTCAAGTCCACCTTCTTGATAATAATAATTTTTATATCTAAAACGTGATTGTGAAGGTGAAGCAGATAATGAAGTAACTGTAACCCTACTTTTGACCCACCCTGTATATATACACACCTAAAGGATTATTAAGAACACCATACTAATACGGTGTTTGACACCCTTTCGCCTTCATAACTGCCTTAATTCTACGCGGCATTGATTCAACAAGGTGCTGAAAGCATTCTTTAGAAACGTTGGCCCATATTGATAGGATAGCATCTTGCAGTTGATGGAGATTTCCAGATCCAGGGATTGTACATCCAGGGCACGAAGCTTCCGTTCCACCACATCCCAAAGATGCTCTATTGGGTTGAGATCTGGTGACTGTGGGGTCCATTTTAGTACAGTGAACTCATTGTCATGTTCAAGAAACCAATTTGAAATGATTCAAGCTTTGTGACATGGTGCATTATCCTGCTGGAAGTACCCATGGTGGATGGGTACATGGTGGTCATAAAGGGATGGACTTTATAAGTCTATTTTTTAACACTTTTTACACTTTGATTATGACCAGAAAATTATATCAGTTATATTATTGGTAGAGTCACTATTTGTAAATTCATTCTCCTAATTATCATAAACATATTTCTTTGATGCAGTTGATGCTTAAGCGGAATAGGTGTGTAGACATAAACATAATTTAGTTAATCAATACTGAGTAAAAGGAACTAAAACTCTACCTGCTCAAAAGTCAAAAACAGTATAATCTGTAATAATGTTGTTCAGCGGATGTTTATAATATACACAAAATCATGGCATCATTGACAAGAAATGAAGACTGATTAGCTTCCTCATTTAAGAAACTGCACCTACAGCTCAAAGCATAAACAGAATTCTCAGGAATACCTTATGAAAAAAAAGATAATCTTTATATTTGTCATCAGATATTTCCATAAACATTGAGGTCACCCACATTGGTGTAGTCATCCCCATCATCCTGTAAAAAAAAGAAGAAATAAGCATGAAGACTTCACAATGTGCAAAGTACTAAGTATTTAACCGAAGCAGCCAAAGTATTATTGAACATAATATTAAGAATGTTTTATCTTTTATTCAAATTTCACTTTTATTTATTACATATTTTATTTTTTTTACTTTTTTTTAGGACAAAACATGACATACAGCAAGCTATGAAATATACTTCATAATAAATTGGTAAGTGATTATTTAAACCGACAAATAAAAAAAAAAATTAATATGTGAAAGGAATTACTTACATCTGAACAACCTCCACCATATGAGTTGTATGTTTTTTTTTCACTAACGATAAGTAAAGAAGAAAGATTGTGATTTTTATTTTAGCCACACAAAAACCTGTGGTTTTTCAAAATGTACTATTATTTTAAAAATCTAATTTATTGTGTAATATAATATTATATAGTATACTAAGTATTCTAAACAATGTAATTTTTATATTACAGCAGAAGATACCAAAGAACTGACCCATAAATAAATAATTTGAATAGATGGTTTACAGTGGTACACCAAGGGTGGACAAAGGTTAAAAAGTAGTAGCTAGAGTGTAAGGAATAACACTCGTGGAACTGCAGAGCACCACATTCCCTCCAATCCTCCAGCACTGCTTGACTGGTCCCACCATCGCTCAGAGATCGAAGAAGTCATGTATCTAGACTGAACTTAGATGTCTGTACAGATGAGTCACTGGCAATCTTTAAACAATGACTAAAGACCTATCTGTTTCTTCAATGTTTGGGATAATCTCTCTCTTCCCCCTAACCCAGTGTAAGGATCTATCCAGAAACTTCAAAGGCCTTTGTAAGTCACTCTGGATAAAAGTATCTGCCAAATGCCCAAATGTAAATGTAAATGTAGTAGTATGTCATATTTATTTATTTATTGTTATTATTTTCTATATCATTTTTCTTTATTTTCTGATTGATGATTGGTCCACCCCTAATGTATACATGACCTGACCCACAGTGTAAGATACAAAGAATGATGCAATAGTTTATATAGTACAGCATAATACAATGTATGTTAAGTATTCTACCTCTTTGGTGATGGAAAGCGTGGTTTTGAGAATCCTGCTGTTCCTGACACAGTACTGACACTGTTGTTTGGCCTTTAAACATAGATATTTGATTAATTTCATTATGTGTGTTATTTAAAGGTTTTAAGGCAAACAATAAATATAATCTAAACCTACAGTAAGTAACCTTTATAGAACATATTTTAAAAGATTAAAGTCAGAAACTGTTATTTCAGTTATAGTCTGTAGCTTTTTTGTCTTTGATGTCAATGAAACTAAATCATTTTAACTGTGATTGTGCCTACCTGATAAATTAATTGTTTGAGGGTCCTTTAATAAAATTTTTATCCAAGGGAAGATGCACAATAGAGATACTTACTTAGCACCAGCACTTCTTTCAGGCTCCCTTCTTCCATAGGTTCTTTTAAGCAAAACATTATAAATAATCAGTATTTGTTAAAAAAAATAAGATAATAATAATAATAATAATAATAATAATAATAATAAAATAATAATAATAATAATAATAATAATAATAAATAGACAAATAAATTAATTAATAAATAAAGCTTCAGACAATAAATAGTTTTATTTTTGTACTTTTTCTACTTTTGTGCATTGTTAATATGAAATGATATTTATTTGGTTTTCAAGAGCAGGCATCATCAAATCATCAAATATTTTTTCAAAAGTTGAATTGGAAAAAAATGCATTCTTCAGTTTTAGATATGAGCTAGGTTTCTTTTTTTCTGTAGTAAAAGAGGAACCGAAAAAAAGGAACCGAAAAAGACAATTAAAAAAAAGCAACATGTCTTCAATGTATGAATTCAAATGTAAGTCTAATTATTAGCCATACTGTACTTCTCTTTTTTATGCCGTATCTTCTCCACAGCGGATTTTATGAGATTTGGCAACAGTTACAAATATTGTTTCATTAAACAATTATACAAAGAATTATATGATTTAGAATTATATGTAGTTTGTCATGTTACTGATAATCCTCTGCAGGAGTAAAAACCACATGTTTAATTTGCCATTATATCTATACTTTTAAAGAGACTATTTTCTATTAAAAACTGACCTGTCCCAACTGTCCAAAGTACTTGTTGGAAATCTCCAGCCACTATGTATTTAATCGTATATTAAATAAAATGGCTTAAGTTTGCATTAAAAGCCTTTCTTCACTGTAAAAAAGAAGTATGCTAACCAGTCATCTGTTCTGACTCATGCTATACAATGCAGGTAAAACATTATATCCAGCATTGTACATCTGGAGATGGATAAGCCACTAGATTGCAATGTGGAAATTGAGGATAAGTGCTTCTGGCCCAGCTCAGTAAATGTTTCAGTGTGGTGCACTAAGCAAAGAGTCATATAAAAAGTCGTGATTGATAAGATTGTAATTGTGAAGTCATGATTTGATATATCAAAAAAAAAATCTATCAAATTAAGCATGGCTCTTAAAATGTAATTCATGGTGGAGTGTACATTTATAAAAACTGGCAACAGATGAGTCTACTTGGATTAGTTGAGAGGGAATCAGGCTCTGTCTCCTACTCCTCATCCATCCAACTGACCTGACCCTGTTGATAAGAGTAAAACAACCAGATCAGTCATTACAGAAAGTGTACATCTCCACATTTACAGCATTTGACAGGCACCCTTATCCAAAGTGATTAGCTTTTTTTGTTATTCTGGTCATATATCAGAGCAGTTGAGGGTTTAAGTCGTTGCTCAAGGGCCCAACAGTGGCAATTTTGTGGTGTTTGAAACTGAGACTTTCAGATCAGTATTCCAATACCTTAACCACTAAGCTATCCCTGCACCTCCACAAGGACATTAAAATATGTTGACTTAGTGTAAGTGGTAAGGAAACGTTGTAAACAACCAAGTACATGCTTACCTATGAGACATTCTGGAGAGACGACTCCATACCCTGTGAAGAAAAATAAATAATTTCCATTATATTTAGAATATTAAACCACACTGTGGTGTAGTCTATAGCAGAATACATAAGTCTTTAAATTTATGTAAAAACTAAATAATGCGTTAAAACTGCAGTAGACTCAGTGGAGATGAAGACTTTACAGATGTGGTTATCTATAAATTAGTATCAGGTACACAAAGAATATATACAGAGAAGTAATATGCAGAGTGAAATGTTAGATTAATTCTAAAATCGTGCACAAAATTATTTAATTGGATTTTATGAACATAATCTTTGGAGAAGCAGAGGAGTTTTACCACAGATATTTAGCATTTACAATACAAAAATTCTTGGTAGGAAAGTAAAATGTATGTGTTATTTCTCAACAGCAGCATACTGAAAAGGGGAAAACCACGATCTTCCCCTTCATCTTGCATGCCTCTCAGTAATTTAAGACATTTGGGTGAGGTTTAGAAAGAACTAAGTTCCTGCATGGGTATCTCCCCTATATATAGTGGGTCAGCAAATTTGGACTTGTTGCGTGATGGGCCTGTGTGCAATAGGCTGTGGTGCACTGGGTGTTCTGATTATCTATTGTGGCCAGCTTTGACTTTTTGATATACACATACAGTGCATATACTGTAAAAAGAAGAAATACAAGCATTTTAAGACAGGCCGGTGGATACCATAAGTTGGCTTTAAACAAAATAGAGGAGAATAACACTGAAACATACATATCAAGCAACATAATATATGCGGTCCAGTGCAGTAAAGAGTGTTCAGAGTTCTTATTTGGGTAAACTAACCAACCTCTACATAGGAGGATGTACCAGAACAGAAAGGACAAGAATCAGCAATATAACTTCACCTAAAGGACAAAGGATACTCACTCGAGGTGAAGTACATATTGCCTCACCTGGTTTATTTAGGTGAACTAAATTTATCAGCCTACAACACTGCTTTTCATGAATGGGATTTTTATTTTTAGAACAAAAAAGGTTAGCAGTTCATTCTCAAAACAGCTGCCTCTGATTGCTTCTGGATGGTGGTCCTTCTTAACAGACCTGGAGGGGGTCTGTTAAGAAGGACCATTAATACTATATACTATATTAATACTATATTTCAAGCTTGTTTATGCAAATAAGTTTGGATTGTTAACAGATCAACTAATATTTGTTTTAAAAATGCTATCAATGTAAAATTATTACATTTGTTAAGTAATAGAGCTTAATAACACATGGAACGTGTAATATATTTTAAACTTAGTGTAAAACGGTTGTGCTCAATGAGAACAATGAAGTTGCGCTTTGGCCTGCAGGATTGCTGGCAGGTCCGGAATCAGTTTTGTGCTTGAGAAGCAAAGGACATCACAGAAATGGGCTTAATCTGCTTTTGTTTAGCGTCATCAGAGAAAATGTTTGTTCACATATGTATGTTGAGCCGAACAGACTCATTATTCTTTTTGTGTGGCGTCTCATCAGACGGAACTTGGCTTTTTCCAAGCTCCGGTAAGGAGTAAGGTAAGGAGTCAGGTAAGGAGAGAAGCTGATGTTGATTCTTCAGAGAATCATCACATTGCATTTCTAAGTTCTAATTGCAGACTCTCTTCTACTTCTTCTGCATTTATCATGAAGGGAGTCGCGAACAGCTTGATATCGGTCTCAATGGAAGAAAAATCTTGGAAGCGCTGAGAAAATTCTGTCACAGGAGATGTGATCACAGACACATATTTCTCTTTTTTCTGAGTTTCATACAGAATGCTTTCATGTGTGCATGAAGCTGCTGTATGAGTTGGTCTTTGCCTTGAAGGTTTGTGTTGAGTGTGTTAAGGTGTTCAGTGAGATCAACTAAAAACGCCAAGTCTGCCAACCAAAGAGGGTCACTCAGCTTGTGAAGAGGTCGGTCCTTTTCTTTCAAAAACTGGTTGATCCCTGATCTCAGAGAATAAAACCGCCAAAGCATGGAGCCGCAACTTAGCCAGAGCACTTCTGAATGGTAGCGTAGGTCCCCATATTCAGCATCAATGTCAGTTAAGAAAGTTTGAAATTCTCTGTGGTAGAGTGCTCATACTCGAATTACGTTTACCATTTTCACAACATTGATTGTGGGTAATCAATGTACGATGTTACATTTCTGCGAAATCCTCAAAAGGAGGCCAAAGCTAGAGAGGTTCCTTGTTAAAGTAGTTTGCAGACAGAGCAGTGATTCCATTAGTGTGTGTGTGTGTCTGTGTGTGAGTGAAAGTTGTTCTACACAGTAGCTCCCTCCTCTCCTCTCTTGTCTTACTTCAGCCATGATTCATTTCAAAGTTAAAGTGCAGGTTTGTTTTCTTTACTTTTACTTTAGATTTTGTAATAATTATTTTTACATAAATATTTTTGGGTTGTAGAACAAATCATCCGAGTTTACTGTACAAATATGTGGAATTCCAACTTCCATCAGACTGAAGAAGCTACTTGGATTAATATTGAAACATTTTGACCTAACCAATAAATGCAGTTCACATGTCTCAACTTCCAGATATGTATGAATAGTAATTTATTCAAACAAAATAGAAACAAAAAAGGCTTGAAATATTTAACTTTAAATGTTATAAATCTAACCTGCTGAGGAATGAAAGGGTTACATTTTTTTGAGTGTGACAGTGTAATGTAGATGGAATGCATTTATGTATACTGTCTGATATGAATGTGGTTTGTAAAGTTGTTATTCTGTTAAACCGGTTGTTATTTTATGTTTAAAATGTATGGTCATATCTAAAAGTGAAAGGAAGAGAGTGTAGTGCATGCGCAGGGAATTGGCCAATTGGAGCAGAGCAACGGAAAAAGACTGCGTAAGACAGCACGCAACCCAGAAGGGCAGACTTCCCAAGAAAGAGGGGGGGAGACTTCCTCCAGTGCAAATGAAGTGACACAAAAACTTTGCTGAAGAGAAAGCGTAACGCGCGTTTTCTATAAGATTGGTAGTAAATGGTCATCGGAACGATAGCCAAAAGTTACTGTGTAAAAGCGCGGATATCTGGAAACGAAGTCGGGAGTTCTTTTCCTTTTCTCCGGACGAACTAAACTACGGTAGTTCGCGGCGTGTTTGACTGCATCGCGGTTAGCACCACGCTAATCCGAACAGATTGTGCCAGCAAGAATCGCCTGTTGCACTTCGTGACTTTCTCGAATGACCGCTGGCGCGAAGACAACGCATTGTGCGCCGACTGTTTCGTAGGGACGGTAAACAAGCGAGGAGAGTTGCGTGTAGTACAAGAAAGAGAGACTACGAATTGAACATTTTGTGCAAGTTCATACAAACGTGGTGAGTCGCCATTTTATTTTGTGTTGCGCCACTGGCGTGAAGCAGCCATTTTGGTTTTAAAGGCCTCGACGCTCACAAGCAACGATTCAGGCCTGCTACTAAAACTTTATTTAAGAGTTCAAGTGAGATGGTGTACCGGCTTAGTTTAAGCTTAAAAAAGGGCCCATAGTTAGTCTAATAAGTTTGACTGAAAAACTATTGGATGTTTATTTGCATGTTGAATTGAACTGACTGATTTTGTGAAATAAGCCAACTTGATATTTTCTTTTCTGTGGGAATAACAAAAGGGGAATGCACGGATACACATTTTATTTATTTTATTGAATTAATTTATGTTTGATAAGCACTTAACTGGCTGTTTATATTTCTATTAAGAATAAAAGCAGTTAAAAGAGCTATACTGAGTGGCGTACTTTGTAATGTGTGTGTTTAATATATTTTGAGTATTGCATTTACATTGGAACAGCTAGATAGCTAATAGTTAACATTACCTAAGAACGTAAAATTTGTATAACTTTTTGCGTTGGTATTTCGGGTAAGAGAACCCAGGACACCCCTTTATAGGGTCTAACAATAGGTCAAAGGGAGCGTTACATAAATCTAAACATCACCTTATTTATCTAAAGAACTGTACATAATTCTTATTTATTCATATTAAATTTAATTTAATTAATGGGAACAAATGTTTTACTGTAACAGGCTGCAAAGTCCCAAAAGATACAATGTTAAATTGGGTGTTTATGTAACAACCTCAGCAGTAATCTCATTTCCTCTCTTTTCTGTTCAACCATTCAGGATTCAGCAACACCAGTATATTAAACATCTGCCTGATCCACCTGTCATCATCAGACCCTTTTTCCACTGCTTCATACTTTAAGTTAGATTTTTAAAAAAATTAATGATTCATAGGTCACTGTGTGACTTAAAAAAACATTCCTTTGAAACTGGTCAGGTACAGGGACTGAACTGAAAATGAGAACCAAAAATTTGCCAAAAATGGAAGCCGAAAAGTCTGGAGAACTATTCCTCAAAAATACATAAAAAAAATACAAGAAACGTATAAGATTCGAAAATAAGAAATGAGAGCTCGCTTAAGACTCTTTTCTCCTTGCTAAATGCAAGTACAAATAAATTGTACAATATTCTTGTTCGTCTAAAATATTTTGCAGTCACTTTATTAATGATTATTTATTATTATTAATTTATTTTTTCAACAGAGTGGTAAAATCACAGTTAATAACAAATGACTGCCTCCTACATCATTTGCTTAGACTAGTCACCAAATGATTAAAAATAACACAATACCCAAATTATATAATTATTATAATTATTATTATTATTATTATTATTATTACTTACCCATTTGGATTTCTAGATTGAAGCTCTTGAATCTGTCGCCTGATAGTGATGGGAAAAAAAAGAAGTCCACAACATATTACAGTGAACATGACTAGATAATCAGTCCAAAAAAAAAAAAAAAAGATAAAAAATTTATTCTTTTGAGTAAAATGTTTAATTTTAAAAAACTTCAAGGGAAAATAAAAAAATATATTTTGCTACAGTAGGTTTCCTTTGTTCCTGTAGTATCAATAAATTAACTTTGTCATTCTCATAAATACCAGAGTATAAATAACAATGAGCTACTGTCATGAACTTGGTGTTATTGCAGGTAGTTCTGGCTATTGTTGTTGCCGTGGGCTTAAGAGGGCAGGCATAGACGCAGAGGGGTTGATAAACATATTTTTGTTAATAAAAAAGACTAAGACATAGCAAACACAGGCTCTTTAAGCTACACACAGGCTCTTTAAGCTACACACAGACTAAGAGAAGAGCTTTACACAGGCTAAAAGCTTTACACAGGCTAAGAGCATGACACGAAGTGACATGGAGCTGGAACTAGACAGGACGAGACTAGAGACGGGGCAAGACTAGAGACGGGGCAGGTTAGTTAGTTGTTAGGTTAGTATCCAATGTGGTTATTGTGGAAAAGTGGATGATGACCTAACCAAGCTAGTAACTAATAGGGTTAGTGACTGAACCTACAGGCGAAAACGAACACACAAAAGGCTAAGCATGCATGAGACTAATCCACACTAACAGCTAAACCTACTAGAGACTAGAGCCACTAGCAGCCAATCCCACTAGGGGCTAACCCTACTAGCAGCTAAAGCCTACTAGCGGCTAAGCACTCCTGTGGCTAAACATATAACTAAACATACAGGTACCTAAACATACAGGGAACTAAACCAGAGGAAAACAAACACTGGAGACACACAGACCAGTACTTACATAAGACACGAGACAACCTAACAAAACCAGCTCCATAAACCAAAACACAATGAACTTAAATATAACAAAGCTAGGGCCTTCTTAAAATAGAGGTTACATACAAAAACTAAAACCAAAACAAACCAAATACAAAACCAAATACAAACTAAAATAAATGCACACATGATGTAACTAAATACTGCTCGACCCAGCTATTTATAACAGATCTAATGAGCCACCTCAGTTCACAGTTAATGTAATAGTAATAATGTGATATGTAAGAACATGCAGTAAAGCAAGAACAGAAAGAAAGGAAGAGAAAATAACAATTAAAAAGCAATATGTCCTTAATTTTGTTTGAATTCAAAGGAAGATCTATTAGCCTTATTTGACTTTATACCTTGTCTTTGTCACTCCATGGGTAAATTTAAGAGATCTGGCAACAATTACAAATATTTTTTTCATTAAACAATTATACAAAGAATTGTATGTAATTCGTCATGTTACTGATGAATTTGCTTATGGCTGACATAGCCTTCTTTAGGAATTTAAGATCACTAGGATAGCCTTAAGCAGTTATCCACTAGCCAACAGCTAACAGCAAAGCTGGGGAAAACTAGGTGGAGTTGAGGACAGCTGGGCTTAATTGGCAGTTAAGAATATATCGTAGCTACAAAACATGGAAGGTGGGGTGGATCCATCACATAGAGGATGGGAGCAGAAGTTGAACAGCGCATGATTACTTTGGACACAGTGAGAGTTTGCGAGAAAGAGTTCTCAAAGGGATGTCTCTGGTAGCAAGCATGACTCTCTCCCCTACAAGGTACTTGGGGGCCTTGGGTCGGTGGTGGTCTGCCTGTCTCTTGTACGATTTTGAGGCTTGCAGCAGGGATTGTCTAGCTTGTAGCCATGTCCGTTTGCAGTGGCGGATGAAATGTTGGGCCGAGGGGACCACTACCTCCTCCTCTTGAGTTGGGAACAGTGGTGGCTGGTAGACCAGACAGCACTGGAACTGAGAGAACCATGTGGAAGTGGATGGCAGGGAGTTGTGTGCATACTCAACCCACGGGAGAAACTTGCTTCAGGTGGTAGCGTCACGAGTGGTCATGCACTGGAGGGCGACTTTCAGTGTCTGGTTCTTTCATTCTGTTTGGCCGTTGGATTGGGGATGAAACCCAGAAAGCAGGCTAGGTGTGGCCTCAATGAGCTTACAAAAGGCCTTCCAGAAGCGTGAGGTGAACTGTGGGCCTCAATCTCAGACTATGTTGGTGGGGAGTCCATAAAGACGTAAAACATGGAGGATCAGTTGCTCTTTTGTCTCCTTGGAGGTGAGGAGCTTGGAAAGCTTGGTCAATGGACTTGGAAAAACGGTCAACAATGGTCATGATACTAGTGTTCCTGACAGACGTGGGTAGGCCTGTTACGAAATCGAGTGAGATATGGGACCAGGGATGGTGAGGAACAGGTACAGTAGGAGCCACACGAAATAGCCGCGGCCATTTGAATGCCGTGCCGATCCCGTGCGGCTTCCCTTTGGACCCCGTGGTCCTCCCTCTCTCTCCTGCCAGGAAGGCGTGTCAAGATTTCACAGTAAACACGCCATTCAAGCTCTATTTATTCATTTAACTGGTGCCACCACTAGATGGCGCTTTGTTCTCAAGAACACATTAACACAAGCCAACAATTTAGCTGCGCTGAGTTGCAATCATGTGATTTTAACAAATGTGAACACAAAGTGCTTCGGCCTTTTTATAAAAATAATAATCATGTTTTTTTGCTGTTTGGGTCCAGCATTGAATAATTATTTCATCCATTATTTGACCACGGCTGAAAATCATAGCTGGAATGTGATTGTGAACTTATGACTGAAATAAAGCTGTTCATCAGCGTGCTTGAACCCACGGCTCGTAGTTTCACAGACATATTCCCCCAGAAAGTCATCGCCTCTTGCAATAAAGAGATCAAACATACTACACCTGTCCATAAATAAAGAGGAATATTTAAGCATATACGCAAAATGTATTTCACTTAAACATTACAGATTAAAACACGGAAATAAGTTGTGCTGAGCTTCAATTCAATGTGATGCGGATAAACGGTCCAAGAAGGAAACGGGTTTATTTTACAAAATCTGAATATATTCAGTAAATTTTGTTAATTACACTCAAAGTATCAACTATGTAGTCTGATTTAATTGATACCAATGTTTCTATTTATGTTTATGTTTTGTTGGCGAAATACATTTTAGGCAGAGACGTCTGCTCAGTCTTGTTAATTTATTTTAAACCCCTCAATTCTGCCAATTCCCCCATCAGTGAAACTGGTTTGATAAGTTCACACCTATCATGAATGAAAGGTAAGAAGAGGGATTACAGTAACTGGGGGTTCTGTGGATGTTCCCCTCTCAGCGCGCTGTCGCGATGTATTCAACAAATAGACTAAAACAAAATCAAAATCATGTTTGCTTTAGTATCAGAAACAATATTGTTTTAGGCTAACTTTATTAAAGATTATACATTTTCGTATTCAGATTTGAGGGGTTTCATACGAATTAACAAGACCGAGCAAACGTCTCTGCCTAAAATGTATTTTGCCAGCAAAGAAAAATAGAATAAATATAAATAAAATGTTTAATGGTACCAATTAAATCAGACTTCATAGTTGGAGTTGATACTTTCAGTGTAATTCACTAATTTACCAAATGTATTCAGATTTTGTAAAATAACGACAACCGCTTCCTTCCTAGACTTTTGTCCGCATCACAGTGAACTGAAGCTCAGCACGTCACGTCTTCTTTCCTTGTTTTAATCTGTAATATTTAAGTGAAATATAATTAGTGTATATGTCTACCTATTTCTTTTTATTTACGGACATGTGTATTACAAAGTGAAGACCTGTGTTCAGTTGTTCCCCGCACGTTGTAGCTGCACGGAGAGTTTGTGTGTGCTTGTGTGCGTCTGATAGTGTTAACTAACTACCTGATTCGTGAATATGTCAACATATCTTCGTTAAAGTGTAAAAATGTGTCGACATTGAGCACCATCAAAAGACATGAATGAACAAAGAAATTTATTTTTAGTAAATGTTCTTATATGCACACGAAGTGCTTCAGGCTTTTTTATAATAAATCATGTTTTTTTGCTATTTGTGTCCAGCATTAAATAATTATTTCATCCATTATTTGACCACTGCTGGAAATAATAGCTGGAATGTGATTGTGAATTTATGACTGAAATAAAGCTGTTCATTGGTGTGCGTGAATCCCAATTTGTGCGTGAACTTTCACTTTACAAAAAGGCAGCGTTTTGATCAAAAGGCTGATAAACGCGTACGATTTATCGATAAAAATCCCAGAAAGTCAACTCATCTCGCAATAATGCAGATAATACACATGTCCATAAATAAAAAAGAATATTTAAGCATATACACGAAATACATTTCACTTATTATTTCACAATATTACAGATTAAAACAAGGAAAGAAAACGTGTGGCGCTTCAGCTTTTGTGCTGGCGAAATACATTTTAGGCAGCGACGTCTGCTCTGTCTTGTTAATTCGTTTGAAACCCCTCAATTCTTCCAATTCCCCCATCAGTGAAACTGGTTTGATAACTTCACACCTATTGTGATTGAAAGGTGAGAAGAGGGATTACAGTAAGGGTCCGCGGGTGTTCACCTCGGAGCGCTCTGTTACGTTATCAGTGAGTAGACTAAAACAAAATCATGTCTATACTTCATGTAGAGTCTGAGAATTTATTTACCATGAGCTTTGTTGTATTTTTTAATCACTCTATACACAACCTATGATTTCACCCATGCTATTTTACGAATGGAATATTTTTTATGTTACACTCTAAAAACTGCTGGGTTAAATGTTAAAGTGCTGGGTTATTTTATCTATTTATTATTATTTAGTAGATTGCCTGTTAGAAATACCCCAAATGAAATTAATCCGCTGTTTTAACCACTCCAGAGATAGTTAATCAGCGGTAGTTTTCACTACTACTATTAATGATAATAATACTGAATGGAGAAAGCGCAGTCAAAGAAGTATAATCATTGCAGGAGAGAAGAAAACGAAGAATAAATACATATCCGTACTTAAATACGTTTATGAGCTCTGTCGCTTGCTGTCAATGGCATAAGAGAGATAACACATCTTCGGCTTCAGTTTCAATTTTTACAGCTTCCTGTGAGCTGCCGCGGAAGTGCGCGAGATCCCTTTTCTCGAAGCATGCGTTCTTAATGGCCAGATCTGTAAGGTGAGAAACCTCAATGGACAATGTACTGTTAGTGCTAAATGCTGTGTTTGAAGTTTTTTTTCTTTTTTTCGACGTGCGCAAATGTGTTTGTGTTAAAGCCAGCTCAGGCAAACCTGACGAATGCAGGAGCACACACACACCTGTGACTTGTTTACAGAAAATTCGCCGTAGACAGTGTTTATTTTGCTGAACATTAGAAAAATGCCATGTCCCATAAAACAGTGCATCTTCAATAAGCAATATTTACAATAGAACAAACTAGGAAATAAGTGTTTGATGCATTGCAGGACTCTGTATTAACAAATGCCCTTATAAACTTGACCCTGAACAGCCACTGCTGGCTTTAGCAACAATTGGTGATTGTTTTCATTTTTTTTGGTATAATTGTCAAATGTTATATTTGAAAATATATATGTATAATTTGTAAAATGTATATATGAAAATGTATAATTTGTTGTGTCATCTGTTTACAGCGTTGGCTTAATTTGTGATTGAGACAAATAGGTTTAATTGAAATCATTTTTATTAGTAGTATAAGCCAGGCTTTAGCAACCTTGGACAAATCACAATATACTTTAAGCTCTCTTTCGCGCGCATGAGCTCTCTCTCTCTCTCTCTTACACACACACACATACACGCACACACAAATAGCTCCTGAAAAGATGATTGATGATGATGATTGAGACCTATGTGTTTAATTTGCATAATAAAAAATATTATTATTAATATAATGGTAGTAGTAGTAATCCAAGACAATATAAGCTCTCTCTCTCGAACACACAGCACATGAAAATGCGTAAAACCAAATGAAACTAGGGCAAAAATATAAGCAGTAAAAATACATTAGTTAACTCTAGGTAAACTATCCATGTCCTGCGATAACAGGCGCTAAACCTCTGGAACTTTTTAGTTGTTTTGGAATAGTTTTCAAGTGTGTGTTTATGGGGATTTAATCTGTCTCTGATGCCGCTTCTATTCACAGTTATGATAAGTGATTAATGCCCTATCAGATTTGTGATGGGGGAGCATTATGCATGATTAAATGACAAAAGAAATACTGATCCGTTAGGGCAGATATTTGTTCCAGATATTATGCGCCATTGATTAAGTTGGGTTCTTTCAACCTGTCTGCGCGCAAATGTGTTTGTGTTAAAGCCAGCTCAGGCGAACCTGACGAATGCAGGAGCACACACCTGTGGCACTTTAACCGTTAGTGCATCTTGTAAATAGCTGATTAAACCTATGAACACGACTGTGTTCTCTCTCTCTTTCTCTTTCTCTCTCTCACTCACACACACACACACACACACACACACACACACACACACACACACACACACACACACACAAATAGCACATGAAATCGCGTAAAACCAAATTAAACTAGTGCAAAAATATAAGCAGTGAAAAACACAGTAGTATACTGTAGGTCATCCCTGTCCTGCGATAACAGGCGCTAAACCTCTGGAACCTTTTAGTTGTTTTAGTATTGTTCTCAAGTGTGAATGTTTATGGGGATTTAATCTGTCTCTGCTGCCGCATCTATTCACAGTTGTGATTAATGCCCCATCAGATCTTTGCTGGGGGAAAGAGGATCAAAAGTTTTATTTTTGATTCCAGAGTCCCATCCGTTCTCCGTAGATGGTGGAGCTTTGTTTATTTTGTGTTATCAGTTTTCTTTTGTTTCCTTTCAAGTTTCCTAATTAATAATCCCATGCTACCTCCAAACAGAAAGGTCTTCCCGTGCCTATCATAAGCACGCTCACACACTCTTATTTCGTTAAACTCCTCTCATGCCCTGCGTAAAAGCTCTTATCATTATAAACATCTCGTGGTGAGGCTCTCCATACTGCGCCACGTAACATCCGTATGGGCAGATATTTGTTCCAGATATTATGCGCCATTAATCAATTTGTTATGCCAATTTTTGACTACCAGCAAAAATAAACATCATCAAAAATATAACGAAAACCTACCCAAGCAGAAGTTACATTTTGAGCTTTATTTTGCAGCAAAATATTATCTATCAGTGTATTAAACGGAACTAGATAAAATACACCGTAATGTAAAATACATAGCCTGCATTTATATTCCGTATCTACAGCTATCGGTATAGATAAATGACATGTTACCGTGTCTTTAAGGATTATTAAGGATGTCTTGGAAAATATTGCAATAACTAATTTTATTCATTAAGAAATTAATTACTTTTAAATAGCATAAGCATCATGGGTTGTGTATTGAGTGATTTAAAAAATTCTGTTTTATTAATCGGTTTTATTTTATTTTTTTACCATATCATCTATTTATGAAACTATGTTGACAACGCCTGTACAGTACAGTATATAGAAATGAGGTATAAACTGCCTGGACACTGCAGTTAACTGAAGCAGTCATTGCTCCACCAGGCGAGATTATTCAGCATTGCAACCATCTTATTGGAAAGTGCATGGGGGCGTTTATGGGGTGGGGCATCGTTAACTGCGTCATCGCAGGGGATCACATTCCGTGCACGGATCGTGCACGGACTTGTCATGGTTCGCTATGGGACCCGGCTGTTTCACAGGGCTCCTACTATAAGGGTCTGAGGAGGTCAGCCGGGGGCCGGTTGTCATGTTTACAGCATATGTAGATGTCGAAGGCTGCCACTCTTCTGGAAACATCCTTCCCACCAGAAACACTGTTGAATGATGAAGTGGGTACAGGCGGCACTAGGGTGACAGGACAACCTGGATCCATGGCCCCAAGGTGATTTGGGGGAGCGTTGCTCGGGCAGGGCTCCTGAGTCAACACCTGCTTGACTTTAGCTTCAATGTCTAGTTCCACGGCACTATTAGACAGCGAGAAGGCAGGATAGTGTTGCATAGCATGGAATCATGGGGGAAGGAGAACTGACATGAGAGAGCGTCAGGCTAGGTGTTTTTAGAATCTGGCTTGTAGGGCAGGACGGAATTGTATCTAGAGAAAAATAATTAAATTTAATTTAATTATATTTTATTTGTATAGCACTTTTAACAATTGTCACTGTCGCAAAGCAGCTTTACACAATAAAAAAAAAAGTAAGTTTGTATGAAAATAATGCACGTTGAGCCTCTTGGCGGTATGTAGATATTCGAGGTTCCTGTGATCAGTCCATACTAGAAACAGGAGCTCAGTCTCCTTCGGCCAGTGCCTCCACTCCTCCAAAGCTGACTTGATGGTCAGTATTTCTCGATCACCTACATCGTAGTTCCTCTCTGCCGGAGACAGGTAACAGGAGTAGAATGAACAGAGATGCAGTTTGTTGTCCTGTGAGAACTTCTGGGACACGATCCCTCCAACACCGGTGTTGGAAGCATCAACCTCCACCACAAACTGGCAGGATGGGTCGGGGATGATGAGTATGGAAGCTGAGGTGAACCTTCTCTTGAGGTCGGCGAGAGCTCTCTCTGCCTCCTTGTTATATTAAAAGCATGTGTCTCATGCTTTTGCTGTAACAAGGAGGCAGAGAGAGCTCTCGCCGAGAGGTCAGAGAGGTTAGGGGAATAGGAACTGAACTGTACCCCCGAATGAAACAGTGGTAAAAGTTTTCCAAAAGTCTCTGTAATACTTGGCGAACATGGCAACATTGCTCCTCCAGATCATGAGAAAAAATCTAAATGTCATCCAAATAGACGAATACAAAATAATTCAGGAAGTCTCTGACCACATCGTTGATAGGACTCTGGAAGATGACAGGGGCATTAGTTAGTCCAAAAGGACCCACCAAATACTCATAGTGCCTGGTAGGGGTGTTAAAAGCAGTTCTCCACTCATCACACTGCCTAATTCGGATGAGATGATAAGCAATGCATAAATCTAACTTCATGGGGTTACGGGGTAGCTGTTCCTTACTGTTATCTTGTTAAGCCCTCTATAGTCAATGCAGGGATGAAGAGACCTATCCTTTTTCTTGATGAAAAAGAACCCTACCGCAGGAGGATAGACGGATGACACAGCAGGATGGGACCCCATGATGTACTCATCCATGGCTTCTTGTTCTTGGCGTGTCAAAGAGTATAGCCACTCCTTTGGAGGTATTCGTCAGGAACATTGGAAATGTCCAGAGGTTCCTCAGGCATAACCAGAGTGGAGGACAGAGGGAGGGCTGAGTGAAGGTGAGACGTAGAACATGAGGGGCTCCAGACCATGATGGCATGCTTAGTCCAGTTGATCGGTGTGCCATGAAGCGCTAGGCAGGAAAGACCGAGAACTACAGCAGTGTGGGACTTTTCCATAACAAAGAGGCAGATCTCCTCAGAGTGGTTCCATGAAATCCTTAGCGCAAGTGGAAGGGTTCGGCGTGTGATAGCTGGCAGGGGGGGTCCCGTCTATGGCCTGAACGGAGAGCAAAGTTTCTACATGGGACTTTTAGCACCCTGTTCATAGAAGTGCTCATCATGTTACGGTCAGAACGGGAGTCAATGAGCCCCTGGTGAGCTCGGCCACTGATGGTCAAAGTAGCAGGGAGTAGGGAGCGTGGTTCTGGGAGTCTGCCTGAAGGAGCGCCCTCTAAGGATCCCAGTCTGACTAGGGGGTGCCTCCTTTTAACAGGCAGTTCTTGAGTAAGTAGAAGCAGGCCCTCTCCTGACGACTCCTCCTCTGAGATGCCAGTCCTGTCTAACTGCGTGGGCTCCACCTGATCGTTCTGTCTGAGAAGAGGGAACACAGGAGCTCCTAACGAGAGGCGATCTCCTGAAAGCTTCGTCTTGAATGGATGCGTGAGTCAACCCGACCAGCGAGATCCATGAGTCTGTAAAGATCGATGGGTAGCTCTTGGGAGACGAGCTCGTCTTTGACTGCACCTGACAAACCCTCGAGGATAACATCAGATCGGTCTCTGTCGTTCCATCCACTTGAGGCGGCTAGGGTCCGAAATTTGATGGAGTAATCATAAGCAGAGCATGACACTAGGCGAACCCTTAACAACCTGGTCATGGCCTCCCTGACAACAGAGGTTGCGAGTATCCCAGAGAGCCGTGCTTTACTACCAGGCTCTACCTGGAAAAAGAGTGATCACATAGGCTACAGGATCAGGGCCAGGCTCATTTTGTCGTACTCTGCTGGATACATTCCTTTGACCAGATTATTTTGTCAGAAGGTCGACGAAGGGGTGGAGAATTGGTCCAGATGCAGAGCTACAGGTGTGGTCGCAAGGCTTTGAGCCTGAAGTCGCAAGATCCATCAGAGTTGTGATCAGCAGGAATCTCTGAGCGGGGGCATGGTTGACAGAGCGGAAGCGTGATTTCAAAAGCCATGAGATCCATCAGCAAGGGCGTCGAGCAAAAATGTGAAGCAGAGTCATAGTTGAGAAAATTAAAATGTGATTTCAATTTCAATTTCAATTTTTTTTTTTTTTTTTGAGATCTGTCAGTGAGGGCGTTGAAAAAAAAGCAAGGCTGTAATTGAGGAAAAAGAGAGCAAGAGTTCAAAGCCGTTATATCAGAGCGAAGTGACAAATCCTACTCGTGAAACAAGAAGTGTGGAAATGAGACAATAAAGTGAAATCGGCAATGTGAAAACCATAAAACGAAACACGAGAAACTTGAGGCTAAGTAACACACAATAATCTGTCAAAAAGCTAGCATGCTACGCTTCTTTATAAGCCGGAAGAAATCAGCACCAGATGAGAAACCGGTGTGCAGGCGGGGAAGAAACATGACAGTGTGGGAAAACATGATGGCGTGGTGAGGAGCATGACAGCGTGGGAAAGGAAATGTCAACAGATGAAAGCAGCCTTTCAACATGGTGTGTGAGTTGAGTTTGTGACACCCCCATTGAATAAAATAAAGCATATAAAACAAAATAAAAAATTCAGACTTACTTGTATCTCTTGGTCACGAAGAAGCATGCAATTCCAAATAAAATTACAGTTCCGAACACAGCAGCCACAGGAACAATGATGTGAAAGAAATTCTCTTTACCTAAAAAAGATGCTAAATTATTTAAATAACTTTTATTTAAAGTTATTTAATTATTTTTATAATTTGCACAATTATTTATCTTATGTTCATTTCTGTAACTTTTTTCAGATTATTCATTGACAAGATACGCCTAGGCTGCTTGTAAAGATGCTACATTTCACATCAGAAACAATAGTCAACTTATAACTATCATGTAACTTGCCAATATTAGCAGTAGTTTTGGATTTAACCAGGATGTTTAATAGTTCAGTTCAGTTCAGGCCTTATTCATCACATAAACATTATTACAGAGTGAAATTCTTTATTTTTCGCATATTCCAGGTTCTTTTGTTAGTAGGCAGGGGTGAGAGCACAGGATCAGGAACATTATACAGTATGGTGCCCCTGGAACAGACAGGGTTAAGGGCCATACTTAAGGGCCCAACAGCAGCAACCTGGCAGAGTTGAGGCTCAAATCTCCGACCTTCTGATCAGTAACTCAGAGCCTTAATACACTGAGTCACCACCCCCACCACCCATATTATAAATATTATTATAATATTCTTTGATCAGCCCTGACAAGCCAGTCATTAAAAAAACATAATTCATGAAGAAAACACAACCTATGTTGTCTTACGTTTCACATATATCTTGCTAGTGACTGCAGTTTTACTGTCACCATAATAAGTGACAGTGCAGGTGATGTTTGTGTGATCATCCTTCTCTGTGGTAGTGAAGGTTATGAAGGACTCCACTTCCCATACTCCATGGCCCTGGTCCTTATAGGAGAAACGAGTTTTAACATCTTTACGACTCCATTCAATAGTTGGCTGGTGAGTCGGACAGGTGTGTTTGACAGAACACTTAAAGATGGCAGGTGTTCCCTCCACGAAGGATTCTTCTTTATCCAGATGTGGTTTGTCAGGTTCAGCTGTGCACGAAATGCAATGGCATAGTTATTATTATTAAATAACTTCAAAATTAATTTGAGGATTATATTAAAGCTAGAACTAGCTGGTTAGTTATTGTTATCTTGTCTAAGAAGAGAATTTATCATAAAGGAAAATATTATGCATGTCATTTTATCAAAACATACACCATTGAGCTTAATTGACAACAAACCAGGAATAACTATGAGGTAGAGTAAATATAACCCTGCCAGTCAAATATATTGTGGAGTTTTTTTTTTTTTTTTACTTTTTATTACACTATATCCACTATTAGCAAATAAATAAGGACAAAATGTCCTTATTTGTGTTCTGTAGGTGTTCTATCAAGCCCCTAGTAAACAATTGTGTCAAAGGATGGAGGCTACGAATACCTCATATTATGAAATCTACAGCAGGGGCAGAGCCATTTCATACAAAGTTATGGAATAGCCTTACAATTTCAGTTCAGAACTCAGACACAGTTTATGTATTTAAGTCTAGGCTAAAAACAATAAATCAATTTATTAAGCCACACCTTTTGTGACTAGATATCTGTTGCTGTAGATAGAGTCCAGTTCAGGGAGCTCAGTGCAGATTGTATGCTGATGACACCCCTTTTTTCATATAACCCATATGTCCTGCATAGTGCTGTTCCAGTTTTTGATGTTTCTAGTCAGTATGCTCTCCGTGGTACCAGTGTAGAAGTTCATTAGAACCTTGGATGGCAGTTTCAAGTGCATCAGATAGCTAAAGTAATAAAGATGCTGATAGGACTTCTTCACCATGGTGTGCTAACTTCTCTCTTGCTTCATGCTGAATCCCACTATCAACTCCTTTCTCTTGCTAACATTTGAGTTGTTCTTCTGGCACAAGTTCTTCAGGCATAAATTTCCTCCAGATATGTAATTTCATCATTATCAGAGATCAGCACACACAGTGCAATCATCAAACTCAATGATACAATTAAAGTTGGAAGTGGCTATGTAGTCATAATATAATAAATACAGCATGAGAACTCAACTTTGGGAGGCTCCAGTGTTGAGTGTGAGGGAGGGTGAGACACGTCTACTCATTTGTACTGGTTAGGGTCTGCTTGTTTGGGAGGTGGAGATCCGCTGACACAGAGATGAGCATTGTAACATAATTTCCCCTCTTGCCATTCAGATGGCTCAGGGCTGTATGGGCAAGGTTTGTGATTGTTACACAAACTGGTGATTTAGCCATTTGGACGGTATGCAAACTGTAATGGGTCAGATGTGTAGTGAAGAAAAGAAGAAGTGTCTGAGGTCAGGGCTACAGGATAATCATTGCAGCAGGTTGGGGTTTCTTTGGCATGTTGGGAAGTTGCCATTCTGGTGTTCACTCTCCTTAAGGCTTAAGTCATGTCACACTTTGATATAATGAACATATTTCTTGTACCAACACTCTCCACATGCATGCTGCTATTCGCAACACTAGAAAGATTACCATTAATCACATGTGTAAGGTTGTTAGCTGTAGCCTCAAAGCAAGCCTAGAAAATGTTCTGCTCATGCTTCATAGACACATCCATATTTGTTATTCTGAATGTTGGTGTTTTATCATCTATTATTACTCTTAGTACCTGCCACAGAGCCACTTTTCTGGATCTGTAATTCTAGTTTTCTACTGTTGCCCCTATTCACCTCCCCACACGTGTATGAAATGGCCTTTTAATCATTTATACTCTCATAAGTGATCACAGTGTGTCCTATTTAAGTTTTTATTTACATTTCAGCTGGAATGTGGAGTGGAGTCCAAGAACTGTTTGCCCCTTGTGGGGCAGATGATGTGTTAGTGAAGGTATGGCACTGCATGTTTAAGACTGGAAGTGGTAAAGTCCCCTCCCACAATGAGCTAAAGGTACTGTAGAAACAGTGACATTTGATGGTCAGGTTCGGTGTACAGGGGCATGCAAAATGTACAATGCTCATGGTAATACACCAGCTGATGTTAACTGTTACAGTTACTGTTTACTGATGGAAACTGTTCTGTACATGCAGTAAATTGAAAAGAACTTGACTGGATGGATGGGGTGGTCCAGTATTGCTGGATTAAGCTAGGGAATTGTAGATAAATTTATGCTGAGTAAATTTCTTTTTAACACTTATCATATCTTTTGATATAATGTTTTTTTCTTTTAGTTTTTTTAATTGTAAAAGAGGTATTGTTATTGTTCTTGTAAAAGAGTAATTAATTGTTAATGAGTCTCTTAAAGAATACAATATGATCAATCCCTACTTTTTATGCTTTAATCCAGTTCCTTGGCATTTAAATAAACAAGATAACACTGTGACCGTGTGTGTGTGTGTGTGTGTGTGTGTGTGTGTGTGTGTGTGTGTGTGTGTGTGTGTGTGTGTGTGTGTGTGTGTGTGTGTGTGCATCTTTTATTTTGTGTTTGTATGTTTGTGTGTGTGAAAGTCGTCCTTTCACATGTCCTTTCACGCACGCGTGTACTGTTTATTATAATGTAGGAAAACAAAAACAAGTGTCATTAGAGAGGTTCTTTGTTAAAGATCCAGTTTCTCTCTCTGTAAGAAAGCAGGAGAGAGGGAGTCATTCCTCCTCTCGTCTTACTTTAGCTTCACACACACACACACACACACACACACACACACACACACACACACACACACACACAAATGCACAAAAACACTAACGGTAACACTTATCTGTTGTGATTTTTTTTTACATTTTAAGGTAAACTGCAGGTAATTTTTTTTATTTATATTTTGTATTAACTATTTTTATATATTTCTTTTTTTTTTTTACATTGTGAAACGTATAATCTGAGATTTTAATATTTCTTATGGGGAAATTTGTATTGATATACGAGTATTTTGATATACAAGCACGCTTCCAGAACGAATTATGCTCACAATCCAAGGTTCCACTTTACATATATATCCTTTTTTTGCAGGTGAATTTTATTTATTGCATCACTATTTAAATACCCTTTTCCAGGAAATCAACACAGAAAAAAATCTAAAATAGTAAATTCCAAAACACAACTCACACTTCATGATGATGTTCACGCACTGCTCCACAAAGGAGAACTTATCTCTACCTGGAATTTCAATTCTGAAACAGAACGGGCCGTTGTCATGGTCTTTTACATCATCTATCTCCAGTGAGCAGTTTTTCTCACTCAGTCGGCCAATTAGCCTTGTGCGATCCTTAAAGCTATCTGCAATGTTGATGGGATCTTCATCATAGATTCGTCGATCTCTGTCTGACTTTTCGTGCCAGATTCCCTTCATCCGAGAGCTAGGGAGTTCCATGCCAGGGTAATTAAACTTACAGGGCAACACAACACAAGATGAGACAAGTGCTGTCATTTGGGGTTCAACTTCTGCCTTCCACACATCCGACAAAACAGAGGCAAAGATCACTGGGGAAGATGATCAAAATAGAAGACCCATATTTTTACTTGAAATATGCAGCAGAATTAAATAAAAAGCAAATAAATAAACTAAATGAATGTTGTTCTGTACCTTGAAGACAAAAACAGCAGCGCAGTGTTTTTGACTGTGGATCCATACTGCAACTTTAAAGAAAATGTATTGTTTTTCAACTTTTCAATACATATCTGATACCAGGTAATAGTTTTAAAATAAAAATCATAAACAAAACATGTATTTCATACCAAAATAATTACTTTAGTTTATACAGTATATTTTTAAGTGTTATATTTTTAAACCTTAAGATTATAAGTGTATAAAATTATAAAAAATGAAAAAAAAAATAATAATAATTAAACATATTGAGTACTGTTAACTTAAATAATTGCAATTAGTTCAAATTAATAGACATTGATGAGTATTTAGAACTTTTTGGTATTTATGAGTTGGTAGAAATTACACTTTTCAAGTTAGCTGAACAAATTAGATATTTTAAGCAACAGTAACTGTCTCCTTAAAGTTCCACCAACTTAAAATCTTACAGCCTAGCAATTTTGTGTATGACATCATCAATGCACATGTAAACTGCCCACATTGGATTGTTTTAATCAAGATAGTGGATTGGTCTGTCTTCACATAATCTTTACAAATCTGGTCACCCTAAAGTAACAGAGCATTGGTGGCTCAGTGGTAGGTGTTTCGCCTGCCATGCGAAAGGGCCGGGTTCGATTCCCCCCCACTGTATGAAGTGCCTGTCCCAAGCCCAGATAAAAATGGGGGGGTTGTGTTCAGAACAGCATCTGGTGTAAAAACTTGTGACAAACCGCTGTGGCGACCCATTGCCAGGAGCAGGCGAAAGACCAATAACAATTTATTTAATTTGCAACAACTAAAAAAAAAGTTATAGTATGAGTTAGGCTACTCAGTAATGCAAATAAATAACGATTCATATGAATGAGTACAACAAACTCAAAAACTGATAGTTCTGTTTACTTAAAATTGGAAACATCATTACTTAAAAGAATTTATGTAACTGTTTAACTAAAAAAAATTTTGTTTAAAAAAAAGTATAAAAGAAAGCACTTATTACAATAAACATTTCCAGATTGTAAACATGCAGGAACCAAAATAGACACTTCAATGATTAACATTACATATCCTCAATCAGTTAAATACAGTATGCACTTCTTAAAGAATAACCCATGACTGACCACTTGTTATTACTTATATCACAACGAATAGTTATTTTAATATTCTCACTTCATCTCTCCCTCTCTTGTGTAAATAAACAAAAAAATTCAACTCAATTATTTCACAAAAGACAAACATCCTGATGCTCTAGAATAGTATATTATCATATCTAATAGGAGCAGAAAACTAAGAGAATACTTCTCCATAATAATGGTTATCTTCATTAAAGAACATCATGGTTTAAATAATCTCATTTGTTCACTCAATGTCTATACCATTGTATCCCATATATAGGGTCGCAGGGCCCGGAGCCTATCTCAGGAGATCTAAGGCATGATGGGGTGCCAATCCATTGCAGGGCACACACACACTCACACGCACTAGGGGCAATTTAGGAATGCTACAGTAATTAGTCTAATCTTCATGTGTTTAGACAGTACCCAGAGGAAACCCGCCAAGCAAGGGGAAAACATGCAAACTCCACACCCACAGACCCAAAGCAGGAAGTGAACCCGGAACCTGGAGGTGCAAGGCAACAGTGCTAACCATTATTAGTAAAAATTCAATAGCAGTATTATACAAATGTAAACAAAGGTACTGTACTTTCATTATAATTACAAAAAAGCTTTGGAAATAATGAACTTTCATCATATAATTCCAAGTTGAATTCTATTATACAGCAAGCTAAATAAATAAAGTAATTAAAAAAAAAAGTTATATTGAAATACAAGTATGATGTAAATCATCATAAGTTCAGTCTGTTTAAATAAATTAGTAGACCTTTAAGTGGAGGTCAATCATTTCCTCCAGTGGTTCTAAAAACAGGATCAAATAAACTGTGGCATCAATAAAGAGCAGCCAAAAGGTTTAAACATGGTACGAATGACAAAATCAAACATTAAAGATTATCACGACCAAGTGGTAAAAGGATAATTGAATTTAAGGAGTTTAATCCAATCCTAATTAACTGCAAAAAAGTTTAACCCAAATGTGTGCTGTCAGAGGACAATTCAGAAATAAGCTGTTCCATAAAAGGCCAGAATATTATTTCTTAATACATGATTAATAAACCTAGCATTTGATGAAGGTATTTGGTAAAATTTTGCCTAAACAATAAGTGCCCCCATAAGGAAAGAGTGCTTATCGTTGCATTAAAAATGCAGCATTAGTGGTATTTCTATCATAACCACTATGAACACATTCACAAATTATAAAGACATAACCCAGGTGTATTTTATTTGTGTTTTTATATGATGGCATTGATTCTTGAATTAGCCCTCAGTCTTCAATGTGTGTATGTATGTATGTCTTCAAACAGCAAGTGAAATTCAAATAAGACTTTGGTGGACCCAGTGCAGGAAACACCTTCTGTGTCCTCTGACCCTTAACTCACTTATAGACAATGTAAAAAAAAAATCTACTACTGTAAACTATATTTAGATAAATTAAAAAAAATAATAATTCTTTCAGTATGCACTAGCCAGGTATAAAAATTAACAATTCAAACTTTGTTTCTTTTTTTTTGTACAACTCATTATTATCTGTTTAACTATGTCTTACAGTCATGGCTTGTTAAATAAAACATAATTGTGAACAGAAAGTATTATGCAAATACTGTAAATGATCAAATTCAAACCATGAAAAAAAATGTATATACACAGAAATTACCATAAAATGACAGCATTGCAAATATTGATTAGACAAAGAGAATATTAAAATGATAGAAAAGGCAACAACAACTTACATTTTGGTTGTTGGATGTTGAAAAACTTTTATCTCTTTATTGACAAATTTCCACTGCTCTACAAATATATTGACTTCTTTGTGGAAAAAGGAGGTGCATGTGAAAGTCCTGCCCACATTCTGCCCTGCTTTTTCAAACTGAAGTGCTTCAGAACTGACACTTTTTTGTGAAATCACATGACAAATCACACTGTATCATTACTTACGTTACCATGTGAATCTGTATACAGCATACAGATGGGTGACAAATGAAACAAAAAAAAGCAAAAGCTGGCTTAGTAAGGTGCTGGCCCACCAAGAGACACCAGAAAAAAAACAAGCAGGTTTGGGTATATACAGCATGCAAGAGAAAAAAAAAGTGTTTTAAGAGTGATCACATTTTGTTGATGTTTCTTTGAATACTTAATTTGGATTCAGGGGTGAGTCTGATATTTTTGTGTCATGAAGAACGCTGCAAAAGACATTCACTATATTGTACATATACTATAGTTGTGGAGACTTGACAATCACACCCATATACTGTATGGTTTTTAAACATCTTATTTCAAAATTAGTCTGCCTTAGCAGTTATAATAGCCTTCTCTTCCCAAGAAGAACTGATGGCAGGTTGTAAGGCCTAAGACACAGTCAGCATTTTAAAGTTCAGTGGTTGAAGTCTGGGCAAAATGCAGACCACTCAATTTGTTTGTCTGGTGGCATGGTGGCACTGTGACCTCACACCACCAGGGTGAAGGGTTTTAGCCCTGCATTTTGGTCTGTATTTGTGGAGTTTGCATGTTCCCCCCATTCTTGATGGGTTTCCTCTGGGTACTCTTCTACTTTTTGGAAATGGCTACTGGGCCATTTCCAAATTGCCTCCAGTGTGTGTGCCCTGTGATGGATGGGCACCCCATCTAGGATATACCTCACCTAGAGCACTGTGGCTTCTGATTGTTAGAAATGTAAGTCTGCACTCACACCAGCCATTTCTGGAACTGAATTCAGTTCCATTATGAATGAGGAAAAATAATCTTTAAATTTATGGCTATGAAAGAGGAAAATTCCACTTTGTAGCTTTCAGTTGAGATAGAAAATGAGAAAATTAAACCCAAAAAAAAGCAAGAAAACAATACTGGTTCATACATTCATCGGGGTAAGAAGATTGATACTGAAATAAACACAAAATCAAATATTTAGAAAGCCATCTGTCTGTAGTGAGTAAACTTTGCTAATATGAGAAAGCTCATCTAGAAAAGCCCATTAGAGAGTAAAGGTTTTAGAGGAAAACAAAGTAAACAGTGGAAGAGCAAAATATGTATGTAGTAAAAAGTTATGGTTGAGATTCTCCCTAGTCAGCCCTGTCAGATAGCAAAGTTCCCACATGAATGTTACTGCCACTTTGAGGCTGAAACAGTGAACTGAATAATTCTGATGATACTAAACACTTTAATTTTAATTTATTCCACTTTAATTTGTATGGCATTTTAAATTTGACATTGTCTCAAAGCATTTTTACAGAAATAAAAATTCTGGATATAAAAATTCTGGGTATAAATACAAATTAAAAGCAATAAAAGCAGGAAGCAACAATGGCAAGGAAAACTTTAACATACGGTAAACATGAGGAAGAAACCTTTATTAGAACTCAAAAAGGAACTCATCCTCATTTGTGGGTTATCAGAACGACCAAAAATTTATTCCTTTGATAACGGTGTGTTCTAAGGTCAAAAGTACAAGTGTTTAACAGGACAACACAAACAAGTCTTTTGTTTGTTGTAAAGTCTACTTTTTTCAGATTACTAACCTTCAGTGATATTCAATGATGGAAACTTGCTTACAAATTGTCTGCAGTGAGTGAACTTATCTAATATGAGAAAGCTCATCTAGAAAAGAGAGTAAACATTTTAGAGGAAAACAAAAGTAAACAGTGGAAGAGCAAAAGTTAGAGAAAGATAAGGAAACATCTCTCAACTACTGACTATGTAGTAAAAAGTTGTGCTTGAGATTCTACCTAGTCAGCCCTGTCAGGCAGCAAAGCTCCCACATGAATGTTACCCGCACTCTCTGAGGCTGAAAAAGTGAACTGAATAATTCTGATTAATAAATGTGAGAAGTATAACACCTGCTGTCTGAAATGGCATATTACAGCAGCTCCAGAGAGAACGGGAAAGTAAAAATTTGAATGCTTTAGTAGTGCTTTAATTGATGGCATTAAGGCATTGATGATACTCACTCACTCATCATCTATACCGCTTAATCCTGTATTCAGGGTCACAGGGGGCCTGGAGTCTATCCCAGGAGACTTAGGGCACATGGCAGGGTACACCCTGGACAGGGTGCCAATCCATCGCAGGGCACAGACACACACATACACACACTACGGGCAATTTGGGAACGCCAATTAGCCTAACCTACATGTCTTTGGACTGTGGGAGGAAACCGGAGTACCCGGAGGAAACCCACCAAGCACGGGGAGAACATGCAAACTCCATGCACACAGAGACGGGATTCGAGCCTGGCCAGGGATCGAACCTGGACCCTGGCAGTGCAAGGCGACAGTGCTAACCACTACACCACCGTGCCGCCTATTGATGATACTAAAAACGTTATTTTTATAAATTAAATGTAATTTAAATTGAATAAAAATGTAATTTATTCCAATTTTATTTGTATGGTGCTTTTAACATTTGACATTGTCACAAAGCATCTTTAGAGAAATATAAAAATAAATGTTAATCCCTAATGAGCAAGCAGGAAGCGACAGTGGCAAGGAAAAAGTCCCAGAGGTAAACATGAGGAAAAAAACTTTATTGGAACCAGACTCAAAAAGGAAGTAAATATGTGTTTTTGACAAAATGTGATTTTACTAACTATTCATTGATGGAGACTTAAGTACATATCTGGCTGTGGCAATTTGAAGCTATTTGAACTATTTTGATTGTAGTCGTATGCCATCATAGTGAAACGTCTTGTATAAGTGTCTTTAGTTATTGCATAAATCTATAAGGGTCAGAGGCCTGTAGGTGGGTCACGGTCAGTGGTATCTCAGACATGTCAAGTGTAGCTTGAAAGAGAGATTTTACTGTCAGCATTGTATACTTTACAAGCATCGGGTTTTACACTAATGCTGTGTGTTTCTGTGGTGCCGGTGTGTTCCGAACTGACCTTTTGTGAGTTTTGACTGCAGTGTGTCGCTGCTCTAGGGATCGGTGAGGCCCGCTGCAGGCCCCGGCTCCCTGGTGTTCTCTGGCTAGCTGTATCCCGGCCAAGTCGCCCCCTGAGCTCCCCAGCTGCACAGCTCCGTACAGCTCAGTCATTTATGTCCAACATCACCACACTCAAAGCACCTCAGCCGCTCTGTGGTAGCAAAAAACAGTGTAACTGTTCTCCCCCTCTTTACACTTATATTAAGTGTTCCTTAACGTCGCGGCGGCGGCTTGTGTGTTTACTTGAACACAGAATGGTGTAAGAACCCTGCTAGCTTTTGCTCATCATTGCTGGAGATTGTGACTATTATGTAGATGTAGACCTTTTTATTTACCGTGGGAATTCACCACCGTTTTCATTATCGGAGTATACATCCCTCCTAGCTCTAATGCTAAGGAGGCGCTCCGTGAACTGTATGCAAGGATCAGTAATCTGCAGAACACACATCCCGATGGACTTTTTATTGTCGCTGGAGATTTCAACCATGCAAATCTCAAGTCAGTGCTTAAATTCCATCAGTATGTGGACTTTGTAACGAGAGGGGAAAACACGCTGGATCTTGTTTACACAAACATCCCCGGCGCATATTGGGCAGAGCCCCGCCCCCACCATTGCTGCTCAGGCCACATCTCTGTTAAGCTAATTCCAGCATACAGACCTCTTCTCAGACGTTCAAAATCGGTTCTGAAGCAGGTGAAAACCTGGCCAGCAGGAGCCATCTCTGCTCTTCAGGACTGTTTTGACAACACTGACTGGAAGCATGTTTAGGGAGGCTGCAACTTACAGTGACTTCACAGACTTGGAGGAGTACACGTCATCAGTGATCAGCTACATCAACAAGTGCACCGATGACGTCACTATCTCCAAGAGCATCGTCTTATGACCCAATCAGAAACCGTGGATTACTGCGGAGGCGCGTGCACTTCTGATGACCCGGAACTCTGCCTTCAGAGTGGGGGAATAAGGTGGCTCTAAGAACAGCAAGGGCCAAACTGTCCCGGGCCATGAGAGTGGCGAAGCGCGCACATGCCCAGAGAATCCACAACTACTTCAGAGACAGCGGTGACACACGGCGCATGTGGATGGGCATACAAGCCATCACCAACTATACGACATCATCACCTGCCTGTGACAGTGACAGCGCCCTTCTAGATGCGCTGAACAGCTTCAACGCACAGTTCGACATGCAGAACGATGTGACTGCGAGAAAGACCACTCCTTCTCCGAACGACCAGGCGCTGTGTCTCACCACGGCTAATGTGAGAAAAACTCTACGCAGAGTCAACCCATGTAAAGCTGCTGGACCAGACAACATCCCAGGCAGACGGCTCAGAGAATGTGCAGAACAGCTGGCAGATGTTCTCACTGACATCTTCAACATCCCTCTAAGCAGCGCCTTTGTTCCCATATGCTTCAAGTCTATGGAACTCCAAAGTGTTCAAAATTTAATAAATAAATAGGACATGATGAAATAAATAACTCTATGAATAAATAAGACACAGATATGTAATATGAGAATGATATTGTGAAATAATGGAACACATTTTGAAAAAAAACTTATTATTGTGAAAAATATTGCTCTCTGCTGTATAAATTTACTTATTATTATGAAATAATATTTCATGGTCATTATTTTTCCCAATAACAGAGATTATTGCAGAGGCATTTCATTTAATTCCAGCTGTTTTTATTCCAAAATGTAATTTTTTCAAAGTTAGTATTTAAAATCCCGTTTTTCCAGATGGCCTATTTAGTTCATAATGCGACTTTTCAGCAGAATGAGTCGTTCTGTCAATCAGGGCCAGTGGGTTGGACCTGCGCGCCTATTGGCTGATCCTTTAACATCGATTAGTTTCTCTGGATACCTGCTCCGTGGACTGCCAGCTAGCAACAATGTGCTAGGCAGTGGCGGACTGGCCATGTGGAGCTCCGCGGGCCGGTCCAGTCAGTACGTAGATTTATTGTAAAAATGACGGAACCATAATATGGCATCTCTTTTTTACGCAGATAGATGAGTGCGTTGATCTTACGGTCGCTGCCGACAAAGAACGTGTGTTTTGTAACGGCCACTACTATGTTGTATTATGTATGTACAGTATGTTGCCCTTTAAGAGTTGCTGCGGAGTGCGCGCACTGCAGAGGTGTGCGCGTGAGGAGGTGTGCACACTGCGGAGGTGTGCGCGTGAGGAGGAGAGAACGGAGTAGGAGTTGAGGTGTGCTGCTCCCCCCCGAAACGCTGTATTGTTTTACCCTTTTCTGTACTTTTACTTTGTTTTGTATTATAATTTTGTGACGCTGAATAAGGCTGATAAAGGTTGTGTGCTGAACGCTAATGTTGGCTCTGAGCTCTTTTTTTCCCTGGCTATCCGGCGCAAAGCGCCACTGTTTGTGTGAATGTGAAGGTATTGTAATCCTATTCCATTACCTGTTCTGAAACACGCCCCCTTTAACTTTTAATTTACAGAGGGAGAGATATGGATCCTTTCTCGATACAGCAAAGAATGAATAATTCCCATGGATGAAAATGAAAAAAAAAAGAAAATGTGGAACCGAAACTTTACGCGACAAGAAGGAAAAGCTTTAAAAGCAGATGCTGTGAAATTCTTCAAATTAGCAGATTATGCCTTTTGCAGTTTCGTAGGCTCTGACAGCTCTAACATTACGGTCAGGGACAGCGAGTCTGGATCTAGCAGCCTCAGGGTCAGTGAGGATGTTGACCAGCACCTCTCCCCTTCTATACTCGAGCCAATTGAAAAGGATGGCAATCAACTGAACAGGTAAACTGGAATAAAATCAGAGGCAGCATTAGCACGGGCTAGTAAACTAGTTACTCATTTTAATTATTATTGTAGTCAATATTAATTTAAAACAAGGCTGAGAAAATATTATTTTTAATTAATATTGACTACAATAATTACTAGCATGAGCTGATGCTGCTACTGATTTTATTCCAGGTTACCTGTTCAGTTTGATTCTCATTCTTTTCCTTGGCTCTGGTAGATAAGGGGAGAGGTGTTGGTCATCATCAGCAGGCACTGGTTCATCATCACTGACCCTGCTGCACTTGCAGCTTACAATGATAAGTGGTATATCTTACACTGACTACATCAAGATGATACCACCTGACTAGCTAAAATATTAATCTTTATAGTTTTATAAATATGACCCAATATATGCTCAGTGATACTTCAAATAATATGCTTAAAAAGCATTTATTTCTGCTTATTTATATTTTTATTCTAGTAAGTTTTGTTAAAAATAAATCTCCACATTAATGAGCCAGTGTATTATGATGTGGGATGTGGCAGGCTGCTGTGGGCCAGGAAGTCCAGGGCCACTTTTTGGTCCCAGTCACGGAAGATGGCGGACTGGTGTGAACTTTGGTCAGTTCTGCTCATTTTAGCAGATCGGATAGAGAGGGATAATTTACCACACTGTAAACCCGATTAAGTTGGCAAAACTCAAAATATTTGAGGTAATCAGTTGCATCAAATTTTTTAAGTAATAATGTTTCCAATTTTAAGTAAACAGAACTATCAATTTCTGAGTTTGTTGAACTCGTGCAAATCAAATAAATTTTTGCAGACAATCCAGCCGGGGAATTGAACCCAGGTCTTCCGCATGGCAGTCGAAACACCTACCACTGAACCACCAGTGCTCTATAGAGTTTACATGGGTGGAAGTTTAAGGTGACAGTTACTGTTACTTAAGTACTTACGATTACATAAAATATCAAATTTGTTCAGCTAACTTGAAAAGTGTCATTTCTACAAACTCATAAATACTCAAAAAGGTCTATTAATTTGACCTAATAGCAATAATTTAAGTTAACAGTACTCAATTTGTTTAATTACTTTGAGCATTAGGGTTTAAATGACTTGTTTAAATGACTTGTTTGCAAATGACTTGTTTTTAGCTTCGGACCAAGGCTGCATCTCAATTCTTGTCTTACTTGATCTTAGTGCTGCATTCGACACTATAGATCATAACACTCTCATAGATCGCTTAGAAAATCACATTGGTATTCGGGGACAGGCGTTAAAATGGTTTAGATCCTACCTGTCTGATCGATTCCATTTTGTAGATCTGAATGGAGAACAGTCTGGTGTAATGCCAGTGAAATATGGGGTGCCACAAGGGTCAGTTTTAGGACCTCTGCTGTTCTCAATATACATGCTTCCCTTGGGTAACATCATCAGAAGACATGGGATTAGTTTCCATTGTTATGCTGATGATACTCAGTTATACATTTCCACAAAGCCAGATGAAATACCCAAATTGTCTAGACTAACTGAGTGTATACAAGATATAA